>JAOVYV010151606.1:0-23484 GCA_025674545.1 Hassar affinis
GTGTGTGCCCTACAATGGATTGGCACCCTGTCTAGGGTTGTTCCTGCCTTGTGCCCTAAGCTGCCGGCTAGGCACCGACTCTTCCGTGACCCTGAAATAGCTATAAGCGGTTAAGATAATTAATGCCATAATGATTACAGGAGCAATACAAAACAATATGTATCACCATGTTCATTTATTCTAGAGCTTTTTATTCCTGAACTCTCCACTCAATGGTAACATTATTTGTAAAGGCTTGTTTTTTTTGTTATTGAATTTTAAATTAGCCATTTTTCTTTTAAGTGGTCAATCCATTAGGGTATACCTTGATGGTAGACTTGATGGTAATTGATTATAATCTCCATCACCATCATGTGATTAAAACAAATCAGAAGGGACACACCGGATATACACCACAGAGCCCAGAATCACAGACAAAATTATCCTTGTTAAGGAAAATGTTATGGTGCTGCATGACCTGTTTGTGTTGTTTTTGGTAATTCAGTATTTCAGCTTCCTGAGATACAGCTCTGTGTGAATTGCACACAGGTCAGGAGCAGCTGAAATAATTGCTATTTTAGTCAAGTTATTAGTGGGGCAGGATGCACGTGCTTGTGATCTAATTAAGGGGCTGAACGAGCTTTTGTTCTCTGGAAGTGCCCCACTTTTGCATCAGTCATTTACAGTACGGAGCCTAATGCCAACGATCAGCCGTGGACAAAACCATGAGCAATATACGTTGCATACTGTATGTTCTATCATACCATTCCAAAAAGGATAATCACATTGTTATGACCAACACCACCAACAACAACACCAGGATGGTATTCCAGATAGCAGGTTTAGCTAAAACTCTGAGTTTGTTAACCCTGAGATACAGGAAACTTTGTATTTCCTGTTCCAGAAAAAGAGGTAACTCAAACTCTGGGTTGGTTACCATGGTAACTGACTCTGTCAATCTAATTTGCTTGCTGGTGGATTTTCTTAAGAAACCAAGTATATCTTTGTTTCAGTTTAGAGTCTATACAAATATTCAGAACTGTCAATGTGACATAAAAATGTATGTTCACTCGACACAAAACAATTCATTGAATTAAATATATATATATTATTGCGCCGTAAGCCACTGCAATCTGGTGTGGGTGTGGCCAGAGGGTAGCGTGATGAGGATTCCCAGCAAGCCGTGCACTTTGTGTAATTAATTCATTTTAAAAATTGTATTTATTGTTAGCATTTTTAATGTTATTTAATATTTTAAATGTATACGTCTTTGTTTAGTTAATCATGTTTTTTTAGTTTCTCTAGTGTCTCTAGTATAATTTCCTCTCCTTTCCTTGCTCGCCGGTTGCCATGGTGAATCGTAGTATCGGTGCTCCGTTGATGATGGCTTTTTATAGTTGTCAGGCACCTGTTTAACTCATGAACATACACAGTGTTGATTGGACAAACCCAGTCTCAGGGTTTACCAACTCAGAGTTCAGGGTTAGGCTCAGAGTATTTTAAACCTCTTTTCTGGAATACCCCCAAAGCACTACCACTAACACCAACAGCAATAACAAGAAAACCAACATAAACACCAACACCACCACTGGCAGAACCATCAAGACCAACAGCATCACAAGGACGACACCAACCACCATCCGCACCAACACTACCAATAATACCACCACCATCACCGCCATCAACACCACCACCAATAACAAGAACGATACCTACCACCATCCGCACCAACACTACCAGTAATACCACCACCATCACCGCCATCAACACCACCACCAATAACAAGAACGACACCTACCACCATCCGTACCAACACTACCAATAACACCACCACCAATAACAAGAACGACACCTACCACCATCCACACCAACACTACCAATAATACCACCACAATCACCTCTATCAATACCACCACCAATAACAAGAACGACACCAACCACCATCCGCACCAACACTACCAATAATACCACCACCATCACCTCCATCAACACCACCACCAATACCAACAACAATAACAAGAATAATAAAGGATTATGGTGTTCCTTAGAAGCAGTTGGACGTTGAATGTTGTATAATAGCTTATAGACACAAAAAACAGCTCATAACCAAACAAATAAACAAATAAACAAATAAGCCTTAACAGCTGTCCCATATTCATATTTGGTCTCCACCAAGATATGAAAACACCCACACACATACACACACAGACACACACACTACCATTCATTTGTTTCATCCAATCAGACATGCTGGTCTCTGTGAGCCGTTGATGGTGGATGAGGTGCCTGCTGAGAAAGCAGAGGCCTCGGGGCTTCTCCCTTCTTCTCAGATAAACAAATGTTCATTAGATTCACTGCCTCACATGCCTCTGGGTTTCATGTCAGTCTGATAAGCGGCTGATGCACTGAAGATGTTTAATTTTGACAGTCAAACATATTACAGTGTATGATTCTATCCATAGTTAATATTTTACATCAGTGACATTTGTTTAATGAATTTAAGTTGTTCACATCTCAAAAGCTTGAAACTCCCATAACAGTAGGATGAGAATAATGATATTGCACTCACCTTGCAAGCACAATAATGATAAGTGGAACTGTTCCTATGACCTAAGAGATAAGAGTTCTGGAGCTTCACATCTATGACATTTTATATTCTTGTTAATTAGCAATAAGGATGTTGCATTTTCATGTAGGTGTGGATCTCATTTCAGCATCTCCACAATATAACACCACCAACCACAGCAACATCACCACCAGCAACAACAGCAAGAACACATTAACACCACCACGACTACTACTGCATCATACCAACAACACTAATGCCAGCAATGACAATATATTAACCCCACCACAATATACCACCACCAACCACAGCAACATCACCACCAGCAACAACAACTCTAACACCCCAACAACAGCAAGAACACATTAACACCACCAAAACTACTACTGCAACCTACCAACAACACTAATGCCAGCAATGGCAATGCACTAACCCCACCACAATATACCACCACCACCAACAACAGCAAAAATACATTAACACCTACTAACAACATTAACGCCAACAATGCCAATGCACTAACCCCACCACAATATACCACCACCAACCACAGCAACAACACTAACACCAACAACAAGATACCAACAATACTAACAATGAAAACAATAACACCACCACAACATACCAACAACTCTAACAACAATTTCAACAACACACTAACACCACCACAACATACTTCCAACAACAACACTAACACCAACAATACCAACACCATCAACAACACTAACATCATCACCACCACTACAACATACAACCACCAACAGCAGCACCAACAAAAACAACACTAACACCACCAACACCAACACAATACCACCAAATTCAACACCATGACCACCAATAGCAACAACACAAACATCATCACCAAAATGAACACCACCAACAACAAAAAAGCCTGATCAAGTTATTATATCAAATATTATGCATTCTATATAAGGACTGTGGCATGGCGAGGAGCTGTTGCATTTATTTTTCTCCTGAAAGAAAGCATAAAGTTTACCCAAGGAGAAAAAGAAAACGGCTTTATTTGTATGAAACCAGTGAGTAACAAAAGAGCAAAGCTGATCCTACTGACCATACTTTCCAAGTGAAGGAGGGTGCAGAAGGTATTAGGTATTTAGCAGGTATCAGTCTATGAGATCCACTGTCAGCTATTCTGACTGCTACATACTGATTGTAGATATACCCTGGTTGTAGAGATAAGAGAAAAAAGTTCTGATGCAGTGTAAAAAATGCTATTTAACAGAAAAAGAGAAGTTTTGGATTAAATTAGGTGTGTGACAGAAAGAGAGAAAAAAGTATCTACAACAAATTATCATCTAAAACGTAATCATTTTAATCTTAATGAAATTTAGAAATGCTTAAAAATGCTGTTTCTTTCACTCTCCTGAGCTGACCTGAGCAGTCATGTTCAAAAACACATCAACAGTGATGGGAGTGTTGGGAGTGTGGAAACGTGTCACGGTTTGTACGAGAAATACGAATTTTTAATAACTGTTCATACCAAGTATCAAGGGGAGTTTTAACACCCAGGGAGTCCACTTCACAAAATAGTGTGTGAAAATTCATTCAAGAAGACTCCTAACTGGCTGTGACAAAGGGTTATTACTAAGTACAGACTAAGTTCATCAAATACTCTGAAGTACCAGAAAAACTGCAAAATACATAACAACACCTGTGCACGTCATTGGTTGCGTCCGCCAGTGCGTATATACAGCGATAGGCATCTATGGAAGCTTCTAGGGCTTTTTCCACTGTCAGAATGGCAAGTTATCACGATTTGTGATTTCCAACATCATAGGTCATAACATTTCGGAGGTAGAAGCAAAGTTTGGATTTTCACGTGTTTGAGCATTTTAAGGGTGTAAAATGACCACAAGAATTCCGACAAAACCACAAACTTACGACAGCAGAGTGACTGTAAAAATTCTCTGGATGAACGTGACCAGCGTTGACTGGCAAGAATAGTTTCACGTGATAGGTGTACATCACTGCATTGAACTGTATAATGGAGGGTTTTCAAATAAGCATCCAAGGAATGCTTACAGTTCCAGTTTTTCTAAGAGCGTATTGTGATATTAGTGTAGTGTACATCCAGATCCTGATCCAATGTATATTTATTTAACTATTTCTTTTCTTTCACATACTGCCTACTACTTAATCACTTTATTGTAGAAAGGCCAACGTTAGTGTTTAGGCTTCATAATGTGTTTCTGTGTGGTTAATGGGCCTGGCATGTGTGTGTTTCAGATCATTGGTTCTGTTGCTTCCTGTAGCCTCCTCCATCACAGCACCAAAGACACTATATAAAACATCCCTCAGTGGAAAGAAGAGTCTTTGCTCCGTCTCTGTGATGCCCATTTCCTGCAGTTGAGCAGTCAGTAGTCATTAGTGCAGCTAACTCTGTGGGTTTGCGCTGATTTAGTTACTGAAGCCCGGTTCCTGTGCAGACGTGTGTGTCTTTCGGCTGGTAGTTCCCCTGCCTGTCCTGCTCTGTCTGCCACAAACACAATAGAATCAGCAGAATGAGCAAATGACATTCAGAGCAGAACAAAAGCTTCTTTATTGGAAATTTCAGAGCGGCGTCTCATTCGTGCAATCCTCGCTTAATTGAATAGAGAGAAAAGAAAAGATTAATTGTGTCACGGTGAGCAGAGCAAAACATTTTCAAGGACGGTTACGAAGGAAGACGAAATGTGGTTCGTGTGCTTGCTAGTTTCTCTAGGATTCTCAAGGATTTCGGCTTCCAAAAAGGCAGCATTAAATTAGGCTCAGAAGGCTTACAGTGGTTTCTCTTACTCACAGCCAAAGTTAAAACCACTTCCTGAGGTTCCTGACTTTTTAATATTTTAGATCTGTTGCACTCATAGTGACAGACAAGACACCAGTAATCATTTGTAACAGTTTGGAACACTGATACTATATTTAAGCGTGGTTCCCAGTCTGTCTCCTGATGTTTTTAATTTGTTTTTATTTTTTTAAGTAATGATGCGCATTATGCGTATATTTGTACAGGTGGTATTCTTATTAAATACATACTTAAATCAAATCAAATAAATACTTATTATATACTTATTAAAAATGACAACTATAAAAAGCCTTCAATAACCAGCAAGGAAAGAAAGGAGGGGAAATTATAGTAGACACGCTAGGAAAACTAAAAAGACACGATTAACTAAACAAAGACTCATGCGCTTAAAATATTAATTAACGCACCTTAAAAACACAGACAATAAACAACATTTTTAAATAAATGAGTTACACAAAGCGGCATGCTGGGAATCCTTACCGCGCTACCCTCCGCTCTCCCAGCTGGCCACGCCCCCACCTGAGTCCAGTGGCAGATGCCACAGTATTATATAGTGCATAATATACTGTATGGTGGCTCAATGTTTAAGGTGTTGGGTTGTTGATTAGAAGGTCAGGGGTTCAAGCCCCAGCACCACCAAGCTACCATTGTTGGGCCCTTGAGCAAGGCCCTTAACCCTGAACTGCTCAGTTGTATAAATAAGATAAATGTAAGTCACTCTGGATAAGAGTGTCTGCCAAATGCCATAAATGTAAATGTAAATGATATTCTCTTCGGTTAAAACAGTTCTCACATAAGTCACGGCAGTGCAATTTCTATAACAGTATACCCGTCAACATTATGCAATTAATATCTATGCTGAGCTAGTTTCTTATCATGTTAATTAATTTATTTACTCAGGGCACTCCAGTTTCCTCCGATAGTCCAAGGACGTGTAATTTAGGTGAATTGGAAATACAAAATTGCCCATGACTGTGTTTGATGTTGATCTTCAACTTTGAATTACTGACGAAATGTAACCTTGTACCTGTCATGAAAAGCCCTAGATGCTGATATGACCTTAAATAAAACAATAAACAACAAACCTTACATTCACTATGATTATATATTCACAAATTTAACAAAATGTTCCAAATTATATAAGCAGGGATTGATTGTTGAATTTTTATATAAGTAGAAGGTAAGGTATTAACGCTTAACCATAATCTCAGTCCCCGTCTCTATTTCTCCAAAGCAGCGCTACAGAAATTAAGACATCCCTCAAGTAAACCCACCCCTCCCTCGTCTTGATAGTAGAACAGATGGTCTTGTCACTCTGATACGTGTCCATAGATAGACATCCACCTGGACTCGGGAGTCCTCACTGAGACACTTTGTTCACTGAAGAAAAGATCAGGCTCCGAGCCACGTACAACCACGGCCTCGCTTCGAGCCAAGAGAATTTACTAGACTTAATAAACTACAGGCCGTTCCCCATTTTGATCGAATTATATCCTCATGGTTAACAGATTTGTCTGAAACACTACTATTCAGATGCACTGTAATTCACGCAAGAAGCCTTCAGTCTTCAGTTCCTCGGTTCTTTATTTTGCGTGTGGAAAAGATTGGCTTCTGCAGCCTGTCATTATTTCCAATCTGTGGTCAGCATTTGGCTGATGGAGCAGCCGTTCTTGGACAAGAAGAGACTAAATGGCATTCAGTTCCTCTTAACCATACACGGCATCATCCCCTAACTTCGAAGCCGTGTGACAACAGAGGCACATGTAGAAGTTTATATAAAAAATTACTAGCAAAATGCAAGGTTTTAGTCGTGAAATATTTCTGGTATCAAAATTACACGTGTGACGTAATCTATTATATGGAGTTGAACCAATGAGCGCTATTCTATGAGTGTATGTGTGTATATATGTGTATAAATACAAATTACTAGTTATAATTTTTGTTTCATTTTGTTTGCTTATATTGTGATGTGTGTATTTAAATAATCCACTCAAAGAGGATGGGTCCCTGCTGAGTCTGGGTCCTCTCAAGGTTTCTTCCTGTAACTTTGAGGGAGTTTTTCCTTGCCACTGTCTCGCTCAGCAGGCTTACAGTCTGTTACTCTAGGATTCTGTAAAGCTGCTTTGAGAAAATGTATATTATAAAAAAAAAGCGCTGTGTAAATACATTTTGGAACCCAGGACATCAAGGTCATCAATGAATACAGTACATAATAGCCATGAAGAGCACATACAAAACATACATACTGTTTATTAGGAATAGGACAAGGCAATTATCTATTGCCAATTATCTATTATCTATAGGGCACACTATTTACTTTCTTGTATGCACCACATACTGAAATGTATGCATGTTGGTGTATGTGAAAGACCATTTTCACAAGATTTTTTTTCCTGAAAGAAAAGGACGTAGTGTAATTACTGGGAAAATAAATATATGGCGTATTCTAGATAGATTCTCCGATAAGCTCAGTAAAACTTACCAGCTCATTACTGTACAGTACGATGTAGAAGTGTTAATAAGGCACATGTAAATACTCGCTGTAAAGCAAAGACGCCTTCAGAAATAATGAAGATGTTTCTACATCAAAGGAAACACTATATATAAAGTGCAGTAAACAGGAATAAACTTTGCCAGTGCACATACTTGCATAAACAGTGTTCCCAGGTGTTTCACAATGTGTGCAGTTTTATAAGGAAATCAGCTTTTAAGTTTTGCTGAGCATCTTGGAGAATCTGCCACAGCTCTTCTGGAGACTTTGACTGTCACACTTATGTCTTTTTTTGTAAGCAAACCCAGCAGCTTTATCTTCATTATGTTTTCTGTCTGTTATGTAACGTGTCGCCTTCATTACTGACATACAGGCATTTTTGTGTAAGATTTAATTATTTGTTGGACTCAGAAATGGAGAACTCATTTTGTTAAATAATAAAATACAACAGGATGTGCTGTTATGGGAAAATAATCCATGATGGGGTGATGTGATGCATAAAGTAGAGTTACTATTACCACCCCAAAGTTGATTATTTTCCAATAACAGCACCTTCTGAAGATTTATTGCTTTTACACAACAAAGATTAATTTTTTTGCACACACACACACACACACCCACACACAAAGTTACAAAACAAGAAAAGGTTTTCCCCCAAATCACTGAAATGGAATATCCATCCATAATAATTAAATTAACAAAAATTGTTTACTATTAGGGGTGACACAGTGGCTCGCACCATCGCCTCACAGCAAGAAAGTCCCGGGTTCGATCCCCAGGTGTGGCGGTCTAGGTCCTCTCTGTGTGGAGACTGCCTGTCCTCCCCATGTCTGCGTGGGTTTACTCCGGGTACTCCGGTTTCCTCCCACAGTCCAAAGACATGCCCTACAAGTTGCATTCTGGCAGATAGTCTAGAAGTGACAACGTATTACAGCTTGTCATACAGTATAGCTCAGTCTAATATGACCGCTGCGTAGTGGAAAAAAAAGCAAGCATATGATATTGTTGACCCAACATTGTTGGGAAAAAAGAAACGCTAGCTGTGGCGGCCATAATGAGAGCGTTATTACAAACCTGGGATTTGCCTTGCAGGCAGAAAGATAAATGTGGGTTAAGCAATTTAGCTCAACCTACATTTCTTTATGTTATTTTAAGTCATTTATGTCACAGATTGCCATAGATAAATTGTTATGACAACCGCAGCTAGCTCTGGCACTCATATAGTTTTCTTCTTCTTCTTCTTCTTCTTCTTCTTCTTCTGTTTTGCTTCCGCCACCAATATTTGGTTAATGATTTATTTATGATAGACTTTGCCAATCCGCATGAAGTTTGGTGCTCCTAGGGTCCGTTAATGACCCTTTTTGAGCAATAGCTTCAAAAGCAAAAAAAAAAATATATATATATATTGATTTCAATATATTGAAATATATTGATAGGATCCCTAAGATTAAGTTAAGGCAGAGTGAGGTGTATTGTGTCTAAATATTAAGGCAGGGTAAAGTGTATTAGCTTACTGATGATTTCCTGGGGTCATTTCACTGTTGTCATGGGAATATGATGAAAGTACAAGGCCACTCTTTAGCTTTCTGGATTTGAAATGGAGACATGCTACTGAATTAAATTCTCTATGGCGTGACAACGAACTAACACCAATTAAACTGACTTCATTTCTTATGCAATAGGACACAGAAATAAATGAAATCAATTACAGTTTAAACACACGGCCAAAATAGTTCAGTACAATTGTCATGAAAAGTGATGTTTTCTGTTCTTCAGCTGTCCATTGAAGACTGTCCTGCTGTTGTACTGTCCAGGGTTCAGCATGATGTGTGTTTTGAGATGCTTTTCTGCTCACCATGCTTGTAAAGAGTGCTTATTTGAATCGCCATAGTCTTCTTGTCAGCTTGAACCAGCCGGGTCATTCTCCTCTGACCTCTCTGATCACCTGAAGTACTTCTGCACAAACGCGAGACACTGTTGTGTGCGGAAAATCCCAGGAGGTCAACCGTTTCTGAAATATTCAAACAAGCCCGTCTGGCTGCTCCAACTGTGCCAGATCACACTGAGATCTGAGATTTTTTTTTCCGTTCGGATGCTTGACACATGATTGGTTGAATGAGCTAAAGAAATTATTCCTTTAGTCTATAGCTGAGAATGACTCAAGCATCTCGTTATATCATCAGAATATCTCTAAATGATGGTTCTGAACTCTTGATTTCTTAAAATAATTTAATGAGGGAAGTGGAGTGAAGCTTCATTTAATGTAATTGGCTTCAGCTAAATTGAATCCAGTCCAGTAGATATCTTAAATATATACTTTCTAGAGTTTTGTAATGAAATCAGAACGCGTGTGACGTTAAACTCGTCTGTCTCTCTAGTAGCACTCATAGACTAGAGAGAGATAGTGATTAGTGATAGTATTAAGACTGGTGGAATATGCGTGTCACTTTCAGTAAGTCCATGCAGAGATTTTTACCTGACCAGCCATGAAGAAAAACACATTGCTGTGTGGGGCAGGGGTGGCTCAGTGGTTAAGGCGTTGGGTTACTGAATAGAAGGTTGGGGGTTCAAGCCCCAGCACCACCAAGCTGCCACTGTTGGGCCCCTCAGCAAGGCCCTTGACCCTCCACTACTCTGTTGTATAAATGAGATAAATGTAAGTCAGTCTGGATAAGGGTGTCTGCCAAATGGCATAAATGTAAATGTTGTTCTCCACCCCGTCTGTGTAAACGAAGACAGTAATTATTTTACAGACAGTAGTCTTTGGCATCTGAGTAAAAAGCGAGTTGCTGTTCCTTAAGATCAAGTTTCAGGCAGATTATTTATCTCATGTATCCACACAGCCCAGTGTGTGTGTGTGTGTGTGTGTGTGTGTGTATACAATAGCACTGCTCTCCACAGGGAACAGTGCCTTACAGATCCGAATCTGCTTCACTGAGTCCTTAGTGTGTGTGTGTGTGTGTGTGTGTGTGTGTGTGAGTGTGTGTGTGTAGGTTGCTGGAGAAGCAACAGCAAGACAACCCTCAAAAAGGGAATGGTTTTGCAGGTGGTGGCAATAGAAAATTGCTCTCTCTTCTTATCCTTCCTGACTGATTCTACTCTAGGAGGCCAAGTCAACACCTTGAACCCTTAATCACATTTCTGAGCAATTCTTACAGTATGGCAGGGTGCATCATCCTGCTGAAAGAGGCCCCTGCCATTTTGACATGTAGGTAGGTGGTACATGTCAAAGTAACATCCATGTTAGGACCCAGAGTTTCCTAGCAGAACATCGTCCAGAGCTTCATACTGATTCCTCTGGCTTGCCTTCTTCCCATAGTGCATCCTGGTGCCATGACTTCCCCAGATAAGCAATACACACACACACACACCCAACCATCCACATGAAGTAAAAGAAAATGTGATTCATCAGACCAGGGCACCTTATTCCATTGCACCATGTTCATGGTCCAGTAGGTGTTTTCAGTGGTCAGGAGTCAGCATGGGCACTCTGTCTGGTCTGCAGCTATACAGCACAATATGCAGCAAGCTGTGATGCATTGTGTGTTCTGACAGCTTTCTATCATAAACAGCATGAACATTTTCAGCAGTCTGGGCTACAGAAGCTCTTCTGTGGGATTGGACCAGACTCCACATGAGTCTTGGGCACCCATGAGCCTGTCGCTGGTTCAGACCACTGTTAGTAGGTACTAACCACTGTATACCCAGAACACCCCACATGATCTGCTGTTTTGAAGATGACCCAGTCATCTAGCCATCAAAATTCGGCCCTTATCAAAGTCACTCAGATCCATACAGATGCCCAGTATTCCAGATCAGATCAACTTAAAGAACCGATTGTTCACTTGCTGCCGAATATATCCCACACCCTGACAGGTGACATTCTAATGAGATCATCAATGTTACTCACTTCACCAGATGTGTATTAGTATGTATAAGTGTATTCCAGGCCATTCTGAATGTTCATATTGTCTAAGCCATTTTTCACGTTTAGTTTATATCCCTTCTCTGTCTCTCTCTCTCTCTCTCTCTCTCTCTCTCTCACACACACACTTACACAGACACCATAATAATAATTAAATATGCAGTTGTCTACATTCTGCACACAGAATTTATTCATGGCTGGATGCACTGTTATATTGTTACAGATGAATGGGCTTCACGCACCTCACTGGCGCCGTTAATTAACCAGCAATAAACAAAAGCCGTAATTTATTCAGACAGCGAGGACGAGTTCTGCTGGCTTTCTGGGTTATCCAGAAAGTCCCAGAGAAATCATCACTGGTGTTTGGAGAGTTTTGTGTGGTGCTGTGGATACAAGTGCGAGTGCATACGTGTACATAAAAGATGCTTTTTGTTTTGTTTTGTTTATTAGTGTTAGCTTATTTGAATTTGACTGCATTTTCAGGGAAATGATGAAAAATCATGTCATGATTTGTCCTCTAATTGTCCAGTTAGCTGGAATACATTTGTCATGCCTGTGTAAAATGACACTGACACTGACAAATCCAGGTCATAAATCTTTGGACACTGACGAATCCAGGTCATAAATCTTTGGACACTGACGAATCCAGGTCATAAATCTTTGGACACTGACACATCAAGGTCATAAATCTTTGGACACTGACAAATCCAGGTCATAAATCTTTAGACACTGACAAATCCAGGTCATAAAACTTTGGACACTGACAAATCCAGGTCATACATCTTTGGACACTGACAAATGCAGGTCATAAATATTTGGACACTGACGGATCCAGGTCATAAATCTTTGGACACTGACAAATCCAGGTCATAAACCTTTGGACACTGACAAATCCAGGTCATACATCTTTGGACACTGACAAATGCAGGTCATAAATATTTGGACACTGGCGGATCCAGGTCATAAATATTTGGACACTGACAAATCCAGGTCATAAATCTTTGGACACTGACAAATCCAGGTCATAAATCCTTGGACACTGACACATTTTTGGTTAGTTTAACTGTCTACAACAATATCTTGGAGTTGAAATGAAATATTCATTAAATAAGGGTAGAATTTCAGCTTGAATTTGGGGATGTTGACATCAACTTTGGGTAAATGGAAATACACCTCTTTGTATATGTCACACCTCCTTTTTTAAGTAACCAATAGGAATAGGACAATAGAACATAATCATAAAATAATTAGTTATTTTAAGGGAATTTATGTCACAGTCTACAACTCCCTGAAGTCTAGAATCCATACACCTGACTCTATATAATGTATATTAGAAATGTAAATGAATTTGAAAACATTATCCCGATTAAACACTGAACTAGGTGAAGTGTCTGACGCCTATATGATTTGTTTTTTGTTTGTGTTCATTGTGGTTGCTGTTCTTGTTCAGCTAGGTGTTACCACAGGCTTATTATTTTTTATTAATGTGGAGGTTTAAGTCTCTAGATTCCCTTCTTGAGTTTCTAGATTTCAGCATAATTCCCACTCTGGCTGTAAAACCACATTAAAAACCCTTGAAACTAGTATAAAAATCTGCCAGGATATGAAAAAGGTAGATTTTTATTCTGGCTTTCTACTGGATTTTTGTGGGGAACAGTTTAACTATGGTGTGCATGCATTTCTACTTTGGCAAAAACAAATCCATATTTCTACAACAATTGCTTATGTCTTTCTTTACTCTTAAACTCTCATACAGACATTACAATGAAATGCTGCGTAAAGGGTCAATTTAAATACTGTGACTGCATTTCAGCATTATACTAAACCCTGATAGCATGTCTAATAAACGTTATGATCTTTCTGGAATGTAACAAACCCAAAAATCCCTGATGAATAAAAGGAAGATGTCTGTTCTAATAGTAAATCAAGATAACAGCCTCTTGTTTCAGGAAAGCCATTGCTGCTTTGAAATATAGTTAGCTTTTTTACTCAGTCACATTAAATTTAATAAAAAAAAGATTCAGTGATATTCAGTGATAGACCAAGTATATTCATATCATGTGTATTTATTGTGCTGTTTTATAATGTAGTTTTATTCCATGGTGACACAATACTGGTTTTCTGTGCTGATATCTGAATACTGATACTGAACCTTGAGTATACCCTGATCTGATACTGTTTTCTTTCAAAACTACTAAGGTAAAAAAATTTATCTGAAACACTTCACAAATAAACTTTCACCCAAAAGCACTTTAAACATATTGTTTTGCAGGATCTGATATCTGATATATATATATATACACACACACACACACACACACAGGGTGGGCCATTTATATGGATACACCTAAATAAAATAGGAATGGTTGGTGATATGAACTTCCTGTTTGTGGCACATTGGTATATGGGAGAAGGAAAAAAAAATTTCCAATGGGAAGAGGGTCATGTAACACATCAAACTTATTGAGAATTTCACAAGAAAACAACGGTGTGCTTGGTTTTAACATAACTTTATTCTTTCATGAGTTATTTACAAGTTGATATTACAAGTTAATTACAGGTTGTGGTATATGGGGTACAAAGATAGATGTACCCCATATACAAAGATATGGGGCCATTCTTCATCAATGGAAACCTGAATGCCACTGGATATCTGAACTTGCTACATTGGATCCAAAATGGCTGACTTCAAAATGGCCACCATGGTCAACACCCATCTTGAAAAGTTTTCCCCCTCCCATATACTAATGTGCCACAAACAGGAAGGTGATATCACCAACCATTCCCATTTTATTTAGGTGTATCCATATAAATGGCCCACCCTTTTTTTTTTATTTATTTATTTATTTATATTTATTTATACATTCTCCAATGTCACTCTCCGATGTCAGAATATACTTCAATGTTTTTTCAGTGACATCAGCCCAGTCCTAATACCAGTTAAATCCATGCCATCTTTACTATGCATGCATGGTGGAAACTAGACTAGTCTGGTGCACAGGGATCCTAAAGCTGAGGTCAGTCACCCCATTACAAGAAGATGTACCAGAATCAGGATTTATTAGGCTTTCACAGTGCTTTTGATTCTCAGGTAGCACCCTCATACAGCTGCCATACACACACATACACGTACACATACACACATACACACACGTACACAATGACAACAACAGTTCTGTCAAAATCCAATTTCAAGCCAAATGATAAAAATGAATCATCACGTCTTTGTGTGTATGTGTGTGGGTGTGTGTGTGTGAGAGAGAGAGAGAGAGAGAAGAAAGGCATTCTGTAGGGGGTAATGACAGAAGGAGGAATAATTTGATGAGAAGTGCTAGATTTCCACATGTGCGCATATATACGAAATTCCCATGCTCTGTAGGGCTTACGCACAGGGATATTGGTTCAGGCGCAGTTAGAGTGGGATCTCAGATAAATGGTAGGATCCCTTTCAGTTGCATTCTAGCCTTCACAGTGACCAAGAAAGATAACAAGAATATAGATAGATTCATTCAGTGATCTATGGTATAAGTAAATATACCATCAAAGGCATATCACTGTGTGTAATGAAGGACCGTTTAACCCTAAGTTATCTGATCTGATCTGCATGTATGTATTTGTGGTGTTACAATGGTGCCTGCTCTTCTATTATGTTATTTAATTCATATTTTTTAAGTTATCCCTTTCTTTTAATGTTCTTTTTTTCTCTGTACTTTACAAATGCATGAATAGAGTTTGATTAGGTATGATTGATGAACTCACTGGGGAGTATAAAGGCAGGTTACTAAAAGAAACTCACATGTGATAAATTAAACTAAGACATTACACAATTCACCATGAACAAACTTCAACCCGAAATAACAACAACACATAAACTATAGCACATTAAAACATTAAGTTGACACTACTTACAAGCTACAGGGAGGCACAGGGCACCCTGGGAATCCTCACCATGCTCTTCCTTGCTCTCCCAAGCGGACCCGTCCCTGTACATCCACAATATCAATATTATTGATATATTAAAATATATATTGTGCTGCTGCTATAAGTTAATAAATTTGTTAAATGAATGTTTAAATGTCGCTATTATGAATGCAGCTTAAAACAGTGGATGCCCTGCTTTCTCATTTCTATTGTACAGTTTTGTCTTTTGATGGAATTTACTGCCTCTTTCCCTCTTTCTATCGCTCTCTCTCTCTCACACACACACTCACACACAAACACACCCTTGAGGCTATCTTCACTTCATTTACTTTAGGACTTATAGCGCTCCTTGAATGTAAACACATTCATTAAGGCTTGTTAATAACCATTCAGGCTGTTAGTGTCAGTGCAAAAGCTGCCTTTCCTCTTTTCCATTATACTGAGGGTTTATTTATCTACAAGTAGATGAGTGCACTACTGAGATCCGACGAGCCATAAAGAGCAGCACGAACATGTCCATGAAGTGCCACGCTGACTCTACGGGGAAAAATAAATCTGATGCATCTTCCCTGCTTCAGAATGCTACACACACATACAGTGAAGTAACAGAAAAACTGGTATAGCAGTTAATACTTGGTAGATCCCCAACGGATTCTTGGAGGGAGCGTTGCACAGTCCTCACGCTAATGTTTGTTGAGGCGCACCTATCACGTGAAACGTCTTGCCAGCCGACAGCACTCACGTTCACCCAGAGTCTTTTTACAGCCACACTGCTGGCATAAGTTCAAGGTTTCGCTTCTGACTCTGAACTATTAAACTATTAAAGAACACGGTTAAACTAGGTTGAAAATCACAAAACAGTGATAACTTGCCATTCTCACAGTGGAAGCAGCTTGAGAAGCTTCCATAGGTGTTGTTGCTATGCACTTTGCATAGGCACCTATACCACTTTTGGTACTTCAGTGTACATACAAGCACACACTAATCTCTGACTCTAACCTTAAGCTTAAGTAACCAAAAGGCCCTTTTAGTTTTCTGCAATCACTAAGCAGCCTAACACAAGTACACAAGTGCTGTCTACCCTCTTCCACAAACATGAGCTTATAGATGGGTATGATTGGTTAATGCCACTGTGACAGTAATGCTATCCATTCCAACAAGAGTGACAATTTTGTCCTTCACTCCTAGCTGTGGCATTATACTATCCGATCTTCTGATATCCAGATGATACAGCAGCTCTTTTCTCTCTCTCTCTCTCTCTCTCTCTCTCTCTCTCTCTCTCTCTGTGTCTCTCTCTGTCTCTCTCTTTCTCTATCTATCTATTTCTAAATAAAAGCTCATGGAGCCCACCCAAATGTCCCCACAAAGTCAAAACAGTCAGAGATCCCTTTTTTTCCCCTACAAAATACACAAACACACACAGGACTTCTTGTTGCTTTTTCATTAACCCTTTTTTGGCCCTATATTCGCCAGGATAACATGGGAGTATGCTGTTACACACACCTGTGGCCTCCACATGTCCCTTATGTGTTTAAAAAGAAAGACATGCTGAAACACAACATTTCATTTCCCATTCTGTTTAAAGACTTGAGAAGGTTTCCATGGTGACCTGTATATAAGCTCTGTCTAACCAGTTGCCAGAGGTGGGTTGTTACGAGCCACGTAATCAGAATCATGAACAAAGAGAGATAAAAGGGTCAAGTGATAGGATCCATGGGAAAAATCAGTTACAGTGACAGTCAGACGTGACATTCAGTAGCAGCAGTAATCACATAAGTAGAACACAATAAGAACCTTTAGAAAAACTAGAAATAATTTCCAAAGATGACAAGTAAGACTAAAGCGCAATATAGGTTTGGAAGCTGGAGAGAATGCACTTCATTAATATTCAAAAGCTATCTACATTGCTCTATTTCAGTAAGCTCAAATCAGATAAAAAAAAATTTCAAATCAAGTAAAAAAAACTCCAGCACAGATTGCTCAGACATGCTTGGTTAAATTCAATTATGATCTCAACATATGCGATGGATTCTCTATCTGAATATGAGAACCCTAAAATAAATATATCCTGGAAATAAAGTTTATGGAATTGCACAATTCACAAAATGAAATTGAGACCGCATGCGGTACATTCCCAAAGTCAAACATTTCAGTGAAATTAATGAAGTAGTATTTAAATGCCAACATTAGTATATAAGTATACAGTAGTGATTACATTCAAAATTTGGTATTCGGGTTGCTGACACATTTTCAGTTATTATGGCAATGACTGGTTTCCATAAATAGCTGCATGCATTATCCATGGATAGATTTCACCCTTGTGAACAAGCAGGATGATGATGATGGTGATGATGATGATGATCATGAAGGTGCAAATTCTGTTCAGTTTTCAGAAAAAAGGAGGGTCAGATGAAATATAAGGGAGCAGTTGCCATGGCAACAGGGCAGCATGCTCAAACTGGTACACATAGATGAGGTGGGAACAAGTTTGTAGATTCAGCTTAAATCAAAGGATTGTGAGTGGAAATCATAAAAAAAAAACAGGCAACACCATTTCATTAAATTTCTCAAATAGGTAAAGCGGAAGCACTAACAGCACTTCTCGGCCACTTGGCACACACCTACCACTTTTTTTGCTGTTGTTGTAATGGCATGTCTGCGCATTGATGCAAGCTCATATTAACCTTGATGTCCATCTGAAAGCTGATCTTGCACCTGAGATGAGAACATGATTAGACTAGAAAAGGATAATTTAAACATGCTTTTTTTAGTGAACACAGACACAAAACAAATGCCAAAATTAAAACTCAACCATGAAGTCTGTTAGATTTTTTATTTTCATCATCTAAACTGGTCTGATTCTGCCATACTAGGAATATGCTGAAGTACCAGAAAAACTGTTATATGTATATGTAACTCTATATGGCAACGCCATATATGCACGTCATTTGTTGCATCCGCCAGTGCGTATATAAATCGACAGACATCTGTGGAAGCTTCTAGAGTTGTTCCTGCCTTGAGAATGGCAAGTTATCGCGATTGTGTGATTTTCAATTTTTTAATAGTTGGAGCCCGGATTTAGAAGCAAAGTTTGCATTTGCATGTATGAGCATTTCAAGGGTGTACCATGACTCAAACTTATGAGAGCTGTGTGACTGTAAAAATACTCTACATCAGGGGTCTCAGACTCAATCCACAAAGGGCTGGTGTGGGTGCAGGTTTTCTTTCCAACCAAGCATTAAACACAGGTGGAATGAGGCGTGGACCTGTTTGATTGACAGATGTACCTCATTTACAGCATAAAGTAAATATATAAATTAAATTAAAAACACAAATGACAAATGGAATGACAGACATTAGGTTTAATTATTTTTAATTTAGGTTTAATTTTCGGTTTATGCTCTCACAAGGGTGAGATCAGCTGTTAACAGGAACTCAACGTTATTATAGGACTGAATTGTAAATATGCTTTGAAATAAATTATGACAGAAAAGGACATTTACCTTTTTACCTTTATAACCTTATAATTGACCCTGTTAACATTAAACGTAACTACGGAGACTCAAACTCTGAATTGAGGAGACGATGCAGCTGACTTCATTACAGAGAGGCATTTCGTAGTTCAATCCCTTTAAATATCCTCCTAGATGAAAGGCAGGTGCCAGGTTTCCTTTCTTCCTTCCAGGTAAGTAGCAGACGTCAGTGTCAGGGGTATCTCGGGGTACGTAAGACCTTTGCTGTAAAAAATAGGAAGTCTAACACCTGCTCTCATGGCAGGCTGCCTGTAGCTGAAGTGTGTCCTTGATGTATTAGTGCGCTTACAGCCATGTGGAGATGTGAAGACAGGAAATGTGCAATTGCTCCCTCATAGTCAGGGAATATAATTAATTCAGACAGAGAACTAATGAATATTAATGAAGTTAAGCTATATATGAGTGCGTGTATTGTAGAGCTGCAATGACAACATCTCTGCTGCTGTGACTTCTCTGAACACTGCAGAAGAAATTCAACATTTAATTCAACTTTTTTTTTTTTTTTTTTTCAGATTTCATAGGGTTTTTTTTTCAGGGAACCATGTAGATCACATCTGAACCTGTCAGAATCTTGAGCTGGTTCCGTGTACGGCAGCTCTTTATGGAAATTCATTCTCCAGATCCACATCCAAGTTTAGTCTCTTGCTAATAGGGTAGGACAAACATGCTAATCAGTGCTGTTAGTCTGTCTTGTTAGCATACACACAGCTGCCGTTTTTCTTTACCATATTTCTGCCAGGAAGGATAATTGGGCTGCATGCAGGAGCTGGATGATTTGGTGATGCAATTGGTGTGGGAATGGATCAGGGTAGTCAACCAAACAGAAGTCAGTCTCTACTGCGAATGACACACAAACAAATGAACAATATTGCTAAGTTTATGTTCGGATATCTGCAACCAGTTGCACCAGTGTGACATTCAAGAAGCAGATTCAAACTGGGTAAAGACCCTTAATCAAACCATTATTACACTTAATAATGTATTTCTATCAACTGCAGCATACAATGTAAACAGGAAACTATTTGCTCTACACAGTAACCTGCATATCTTCTTGTCCTGATTCAGTTGTTCCCATTAGGTGTGTGTCTTTCAAGGTCAATGGTGTATATACACTACAGTAAAATACCTAACCCATTCATGTCTTGTGGTATTTATTTTATATCCTAACTGACTCAACAGAATAATGTTCACTGAACAGCTAAAAAAGAGCTGCTGAAATCTGAACCGCAAATATAATCAATGTCCTCAAACAGGCCCGGATTTAATCTGAACTCATTGCCCATACAACCCATGTGCTAATTCATTGTTTTGTTTTTTTTTCATTTTACAAGGTTCAAACTGAAAAGCTTTTTATTATATATTAATTGTTTTTATGGTGGATTCTGCATGTATTTTCTAGGTAGAAGTTTTAAAATGTGACTTAAGTCTAGATGATGGTTGTGATTTGATGTAATGGTATAATTTTTAGTTATATATAATATTGAATTTGAAGATAAAGTTAAATATAATAACTTGTGTAGGCATTCTGTGATATGGTGACTTTTTTCCTTCCTGATGGATGAAGGAGGTAGTGTGATGTTTTAACTGTGTTTATGTTAGCTGTGTTTGTGTCAACTGTGTTTGTGTTAACTGTGCTTGTGTTAACTGCGCTTGTGTTAACTATACTTGTGATATCTGTGCTGGTGATAACTGCACTTGTGTTAACTGTGCTTATGTTAATTATACTTGTGATATCTATGCGTATGTTAGCTGTGCTTATGTTAACTGTACTTGTGATATATGTGCTGGTGATAACTGTGCTTGTGTTAATTGTGCTTGTGCTAAATATACTTGTGTTACCTGTGTTAATGTTTGCTGTGCTTGTGTGAGCTGTGCTGATGATAACTGTGCGTATGTTAACTGTGCTTATGTTATTTGTACTTGTGAGATCTGTGCTGATGATAACTGTGCTTGTGTTAACTGTGCTTGTGCTAAATGCACCTGTGTTAACTGTGCTTTTATACCTTTGCTTATGTTAGTTGTGTTTGTGTCAACTTTGCTTCCCTTAACTGTGCTTGTGTTAGCTGTACTTGTATGGCTTGTGCCTATGTTAACTCTGCCTATGATAACTGTGCTTCTGAGAACTATCATTGTGTTAACTGTGCTTGTGTTAAATGTGCTAATGTTAGCTGTGCTTGTGTTAACTGTGCTTCTGTTAACTGTCATTGTGTTAACTGTGCTTGTGTTCACTGTCGTGTTACCTGTACTTATGTTAACTGCACTTCTGTTAACTGTCATTGTGTTAACTGTGCTTGTGTTCACTGTCGTTGTGTTACCTGTGCTTATGTTAACTGCACTTCTGTTAACTGTCATTGTGTTAACTGTGCTTATGTTCACTGTCATTGTGTTACCTGTGCTTATGTTAACTGCGCTTCTGTTAACTGTCATTGTGTTAACTGTGCTGGTGTTCACTGTCGTTGTGTTACTGGTGCTTGTGTTAGCTGTGCTTCTGTTAGCTGTGTTTCTGTTAGCTGTGCTTCTGTTAACTGTGCTTATTATACATTTGCTTATGTTAGCTGTGCTTGTGTCAACTGTGCTTGTGTTAACTGTGCTAATTATTATACCTTATTCTTATTTTGGCTGTGCTTATATTAACTGTGATTCTGTTAACTGCCATTGTGTTTACTTTGCTTGTACTAGCTGTGCTTGTGATAACTGTGGCTGTGTTAACTGTGCTTGTATTGGCTGTGCTTTTGTTCTCTCTGATAGTGTTAACTGTGTTTGTTGTTAACTGTGATTGTGTTAACTGTGGTTGTGATAACTGATTGAGATAACTGTGCTTATGATAACTGTGCTTATGATAACTGTAATTGTGATAATTGTTTGAGCTTGATACCCAAAGGCTGTTGGAAAAAATGTTCTAAAGAGTGGAGGGAGCAATGCTGAAAAACAGATTTAAATGCTTGAATGGTGTGTTCATGTGTCTGCATTAGACTGAAAACCTTTCAGTATGGATACACACACTCTTGAAAGCATTCCAGTGGCAGACAAGAGAGTCTAATTTACCCAGTGCAGGTGTTGTGCTAGACTACAGTTATGCAACGAAACAAAGTACATGAAGAGCAGAGAAAATCCATTCTTATACATGAGCTATAATTGCTTGTGTCCAGTGTTCTTGTTGAAAGCAACAACAATGGTGCAGAACACATGAAAATACCTGAAATACGCCAGTAAAGCGAGAGCAGCTGTATTTTATATGTAGTATCTAATATTTCCATTGTGGCCTTATTTAAACGTTAAGAAAGATTTGAGTTTTAGGCTTGAAAAGAAATCAACTGTGTACAGTTTAGGGGTATAAAATGTCTGTTTAGTCCCCCAAGTATTCAAATATTTATCTGGATTTGGATTTAAACCCAAAATGGGCATGGCCTAAACCAGGTGGACTGCATTTTACTCAAGTGTTTATCTCACTTTTTTTTTTTTTATTTCTGTACATACTAACTTTGAAAACAGAAGCAAATTGTCTTAAACAGAAAGGGAGTGAGAGGGATGTAAGTATGTTACGACTGTTAGTAATGCCGGTACGAATGCCTGTAATGCTCTGTGTGCTTCTCTCTAGCCGTGCTGCCAGACTGTACTTTTCCATTATCAGCCTTCCATCGCCCTGGTGTGTGTGTGTAGCATTACCTACAGTGCTCTACTGAAAGGTGACGTGACCCTCGTCTGATGGGGCACAGCAGTTAGAAATCAGCTCTACTCCTCCTAACACATTGTGGCAAAACCCACCAATCAACTAACTTTCTTATCTCTTGTTTCTATCTCTTTTTCGGAGTATCCTGCTGTTTAAATTTTTTGTTCCTTCCTTGTTCCCAACACATTTTTGTTTTATCAGTGCTTGAGAGCACTGATAGTTAACTACACCTCCACAAACAAAAGCTTCTCTACTGGAGTTAGAACAGACACGGGTCAAAGATCCTATCCATTTGAGGGATAATAGGGAGAAACCAAAGCCCTCATAATTGTCACTATTACCATACACTCTTTCCATTATCTGGATTTCTCTAGACACTGTGTCCTTTTATTCCATGAAAAGTGGATTGTTTTATTCCATGGTTTATGACAACACATTCATATGAAGATAAAGTTCTATAAATGATTCTGAGTGGTAGGAAATCCTTCCTAGTTGTGTTCTGGAGCTTTTGAACTTAGACTTTCCAGTTATTATTAGTACATAATTAGCTTACACTACAATACTGTTCAAAAGTCATTCATTCATTCATTCAT
>JAOVYV010151683.1:0-12687 GCA_025674545.1 Hassar affinis
TTTGTATTAATAAATTCCTTTACAAAGTAGAAGACGGTGTCAGCAGAGCTTCTTTACCTCAACTACTTTGCATCATCCACAATGAAAGACACCACACTGTTCCAATCCTAGAGAAGAGCTACTGTGGTAAGAATTGCTGAAAAAGTTAATGCTGGCTGTAAGGTGTATTGAGACATCCAGTGGAAAGTATTTACTCAGAGTAACATCTGCTTGTTCATGAACCATCAATTAGAACAGTAAATAAGAGGGATGTAATTAAAACTGTGTTACGCCAATCAAGTGTATCTAAAGACACACAAAGAGTAACAGAGGAAGATCTGGGAAGATATGTAATGAGAGGTTTTGGAGGTTTCTTCAATACTACAAAAATTAGGGAAAAAAATAGTGGACGTAAGGCATTTAAGAGGCACTTACAGATGGGGAGATATTTTTAATAGTAGTATTGATTTTCTGAAAAGCATAGGACAGCCAAATCTACTCCACATGGAGTTATCTTTTCTCCAGCTCCTGTACATCAGGGCCTGTGCCCCATGGCAATACTATTTTTCATTTGAGGCCTACAGTGGAGCCTTTTTTTTTTAGTTAATTGTTGTTCTAGAGATGATGTTGCAGATTCCCTGGATCTATATCTGCTTTCATAGCCACCGGTAAATATTTGGTCATCAAATTTTCCAGTACGAACTGACTCACTTACGCTGCTGAACATTTCTGGGATATTTGTTTGTATTTCACTGTAGAGAGGGTGTTAGTGTTGCTAACTCTTTTCAGGAAAAAAAAAAACTTTTGTAGGAAAAAAGTTGTAGGAAGTCACCAGACATAATCATAGAAGGAATTGTATATTCAGTGTATATTCAGCAAATAACACTGCTCAGGTGAAGCTTGCTTGTCACTTCTGTTTTGACTGGCTCACTGCCACACATGTAATGCTCACTGCTCACAGAAAAAGAGGATGAGAGTTATTTTGAGGAAAAACAGGCTTCAGGTGTGCCATATCAATCATTACCTCCTCTAGTCTATCCCCAAACACCACATATCTGTGGTCAGATTGGTAGACCATGGTAAACGTAATAGGATTTAACACCAGACACTAACAAGTGGTCCATGTGATGGAATACTTAAAGCTTCACATCAGGGGAGCATGGTGCAAACAGAGAGCAAAAGGGAGATGGTGCTTTACTTTAACTTTCACACAGAGATCTTTTGATTCAGCACTGAGTGATCCTCCCCCTCCACCACATAGGAGTGAAGCCCACTGTCTAATACATCAGCCTGCCACACAAAAGGATATAAGGAGGGAACAAGGGAGTCAACAAGGGAACTCCACCGATGGCATCTATAATCCCACTACTTTGACTACCAGGATGGATCTGAAACACGTTTTTACTGAGATGAGTCAGCAGGCTGGTGAGGTCTGAATAATTATGCAGAATCGCAATAATACAAGGTCCGTGTAGAAAGTAATGAAAATTAAATTCCACACTCCTTAGGGCTTACCTGCCCCAGGGCTTATCATTATGTGAATTAACTATTAGGTCAATGGTTTAAAACTGGAAGAAGAAATGGAAGAGTGATAAATTGGTGTAAACAGTGGTAAAAAATGGGCATTTTTCATTAGACTTTGGTGATTGGAAAGTCTTTCAGTTGCCACTGGTCAAATCCAACTTAGAATAATAATAAATAATAAATATGAGCTGTGCCAAGCCAATTTTGGAGCTTGTTAATACAAGGTATTAAATAGGAATCAAAATCGGCTCAGAGTCTGGTTTGGGCAAAATGCAAAAAGCTATTCCAGTCAGACTTTAGAGTCACACTTTATAACTCCAATGTCTAGCAATATCCTGAATTTGTTATGAATCATTCTGGCACACCATGCAGCAATCTTATAGTGCTCAGAAAAGATGGTCTTCAAGTGGAATCAGATTGTTGGATTTGATGTTTCGAATCCTGTTCCTCAAGGCATAATCATGCAACTGCTCGAGCCCTCCCACTATCTATGGGGTCAATTTGACCCTATTAATGTTTAAAATCTTTAATAACTGATTCTCATCATTTGTTTGTTTCCTACTTGATGATGTTTTGTAATTTAATTTGAGCAACTGGGTTAAAAAAAATTTATGTATGTCCTGTATACATTTTGTATGCATCTGTGTTCTTTGGTGTCGATTTGACCTCAGGCTGTTTTAGTTGTATAAACCATATTAGAACATTTTACACAGATTTGTTTTGGTTGCTGTCTTACTCTCACTTAATCATTATATAAGCTGCTTATCCTATTACTAGGTCGCAGAGGCTGCTGGAGCCTATCCCAACACTAATTGGGTGGAAGGCAAGGATGCCAGTCCATCTCACAGCCGATATACAGGCAGCCACATTCACACACATACACACACACACACACACTCATGCCTAGGGGCAATTTAGTATCTTTAATTCACCTGATTGTGTGTCTTTGGACTGTGGGAGGAAACCAGAGCTCCTGGAGGAAACCCACACAGAGAATATGCAAACTCCACACAGAAGGGTCCTTGGCAGGGATGATAAATGTAGAGAAGATGCATTTATATGGGGACAGTTGGAAAGACAGGCATGTGATGAACGTGCAGCCTTACGTTGGGTTGCTCATTTTGGCTGGAGTGGACAAGTCAAAAGGTGAAGCATTTGGAATGCTGTCACTGCAAGGGCAATATTTCCAGCCAGACAAACACATTCACACCTAGGGACACTATAGTATCTCCAGTTCACACAATTGCATGTTTTTGGACCCACACAGACATGAAAATGTGAGAGAATGTGCAAACACCAGACAGAAAGGACCAGGGAAAATCAAACCCTGGGTTATATGTTTTATTTAAAAGGCTATTTAGGTAGTCAGTGAAGAAACATAAAGTTCTGCTACATAAACTTGCGTAACAAATAATTTAATTACAATGATTTTGTGTGGGGTTTAATTGCTGGGGTGAAACTTACCCCAAGGCTAAAAGATGCTAGTAAATTTGAAGGTAACAGATGGAAGTTGGAAATGGGTGTAACTAGATCTGAGATTTTGTTTTATATTCCATTTTGAATTACTGCCAGGAGGTACTCTTGCTCTGGGTCAACTGTGCAGTCTGAAAAGCACCCTGCCAAAATCCAGGATTTAACACTGGCATAGTGTAGAGTCTGCTTCTCAGAGAGTTCATGCTAAACTGCAGGTATAGCAACAAGCATCAAGCCTTCTTAACCATGCAACAACAGGGGAAGAATTTCAACTACCTACCCGAAACGAAAAGAAACCGCAAATACAATACCCTACCCTGACTCCCTAGCACCAAAACAGGACAGAAAAGTATTCAGAAACATTCATTGTGCTTGTGCTCAGTTTTTTTCTACTCTATGTAATGTATCCAGAATGCATTGGATCCTATTCAACCACAACGCAATACTTTATGCTCTACAGCAATTCTGCAAGAAGCTAAGCCACTACATTAAGACTGAAGTTATGGCAAGTTTGTTATGATAGGGATGGAGATACCAATATACAGTATATCCCCAGTAGAGCTCTCCGTGTACCACAGGAGAGCAAAACAGACATAAAGCACAGCCAAACAATATGGCCCCAGGGAGCTGCGGGAAAGATGGTGGTAAGAACAAAATCACAGAACAAAAAGATTGTGACCAATTTCAAAACAAGTGGAATAAGAGCTCTTCTTTCAAATACAAGACTTTGGGACATTGCAGTTCAAAACAACAGTAAAAAAGAGCACAAAGCAGAAGTGGCTTTGCAACGAAAGACTTGAACGTCGCAGATCGCCTGTTTTCATACTGATTTTACTACATTGATTGTGCTATTTGAGACACAGACACTGACTCAACACTTCCCAACATGGCTGATCTGCTCCTCTATTAGCATTTTGAGCAGACCTCCTGAGTTGGCTTCCATTAGCTTTTAGATTCTTTACAATGGCCAAGGTTGCAATTCCCAAGTGAAATCAATAATCAGGTGTTGATGAACATAGTGAGGTTGGTGACTTGCCGCCTTGACAGGTGCTACATTATGACACCCCAGAGGCAAATCCTATTTGTTTGCAATCTACTTCTCTCCGGTTTGAACACTTGCTCATGCATTTACACAGAGATGATTGTGACAATCATATCCAGAAGGAACCACTTTGCTCAGTGCTCATTACGTATTATGTGTCATACATCAAACACAGTGGCATTAAAGACCCTCAGCAATAATCAAATCAGAGATTATTAAGAGTGTGTGAGAAAGAGAATGGCACTTGGGAATGTTCTCAATCATGAACTCTCATGGATTGAGTCAACTTTGTTTAATTCATTTGGGTCCTGGTATGGAACAGGGTGTGTGTGTGTGTGTGTGTGAGAGAGAGAGAGAGAGAGAGAGAGAATGAATGAATGTGGGCCCCAAATGATTGAACCAGCCCATTTGAGAAGCATCCTAAATGCTACAATGGTGGCTCAATAGTTAAGGTGTTGGGTTACTGAATAGAAGGTTTGGGGTTTAAGCCCCAGCACCACCAAGCTGCCACTGTTGGGCCCCTGAGCAAGGCCCAACTGCTCAGTTGTATAAATGAGGTAAATGTAAGTTACTCTGGATAAGGGTGTCTGCCAAATGCCATAAATGTAAATGTACATAAAATTAGAGAACTGTAAAAAACAGTCTGAACTTGAATTGCTTTACAGATGTAAACTATTCTGTAATATAAGGTAATATTAATTTAAAGATACACTTTTACTAATCCCTCTAGAGGAACATAAAGTATTACATCGACATGTTAGGATGAAGAGTAGTAAAGAAATATGAATGTGAATAAATATTAATATGGTCATTATTGTGTCTTAATATGGAATCATAAGTATATCTTTTTATATAGCAGTGGTTAATGGTCCTTACAGCTATGAAAGACCTGCAATATCCTTCTTGAAGCAGCCAATCACCAAAAATGCTGCCAAGTGCCCTCACAGTGTCAGGGTGTGGATGGCTATGTGGCTGTTAATTGGCAATCATCCTTTTTGCACCCACCTCCTTAGGAAGGTCAAGTAGGCAGCCAAGGATCAGCTTGTGATCTGACACAAAAATATGGCCGGTGCCACCAAATAGATGACTGACACCACTACAGATATGTCTGCCTGTCTAATGCTTTGCTTCTATGTACAAACCCCATTTAAAAAAAAGTTGAGACACTTTCTAAGACTGCAAATCTGAAAGCTGTAATTTGTTAATTCACTTGAAACTTTATTTAACAGACAAAAGATTTTCAGTGATTTCAGTGACAGACTTAATTCTATTTGTTGTTGTTGCTTAATGTTGAATATGAACAAATTTAGAAATTGATAGCTGCAACACACTCAAAAACCCTTGTAACACTGGAAGGTTCCACAATTAGCAGTTTAACTAGTAACAGGTGAGGTCATCAAGGCTGAGTATAAAAGGAGCCTCCACCAAAGGCTTAGTCTTTACAACCAAGGATGGACGTTTCTCAGTGCAAGATTGCAAAAAAACTGTCACTGCCCATCTATAGTTCATAATATCATGAAAAGCTTCAGGGAGTCTGTGGTAATCTTGGTGCGTAAAGGCCAAGGGTGGAAATGCTGCTGAATGTGTGTGACCCTCAGGTGGTACTGTTTGAGAAACCATCATGATACCATGATGGATGACTGATGGATGGATAGCCACATGGGCTCAGGAGTACTTTGGAAAATCATTGTCACTTAACACAGTCCACCACTGCATTAAGTAATGCAACCTGAAACTGTATTATGCAAAGAGGAAGCCAGGTGTTAATTTTGTGCAAAAATACCGGCGAGTTCTCTGGGCCTGAAATAATATGAGAGACTGAAAGAGAGTAGAAACGTGTTGTGTTGTCAGATGAGTCCATTTTAACTTGTTTTTTAAAAAAATACTGAAATCAGATTTTATGTGCCAAAGCTGAAATAGATTATCCAGACTGTTACCAATGAAAAGTGCAAAAAACACCATTCTTGATGGCATGGGGGTGCATCAGTGCCCACAGCATGGGTGATCTGCATACATACATATGTGAAGGTACCATTGATGCAAGGCTTATATTGGTATTTTGGAGAGACATGTGCATATCCTTTCCCAGGAGCTCCATGTTTCAGCAGAACAATACCAGGCCTCATTCTGCATGAGTTACAACAGCATGGCTTAACTGGCCTGCAGTCCAGATCTGCCTCCTATTGAAAATGTATGGCACATCGTGCAGAGGAGAATCAGACAACAGCGACCACAGACTGTTGAGCAGCTCAAGTCTTGTATGTAACGAAAATAGGCAAAAATTCCACTTGCAAAACTGCAACAATTAGTATCTTCCACTCCCAAATGATTAAAAAGTATAATTAAAGAAAAGGTGATGTGACCCAGTGTTAAAAATGCCTCTGTCCCAACTTTTTCTGAGTGTGTTGCAGGCATCAATTTATAAAATTATTTAAATTTAGAAAAGCTTTTCTTTGTCCTTTTGTCTGTTCAATAAAGCTTCAAGTGAATTAAAAATGACAGATTTCAGTTTTGATTGCATTTTAAGAAAGTGTCCCAGCTTTTCTGGAAATGTGGTTTGTATATCTGAGCAGTGTAGTTTATTTTTAAGAATCACACCCAGGTAAATGTAAGAGCAGAAGATTTACTGGTTTAATGGTCTTGTGCCTTCTTTACTGGAGTGTGTTTATGAAGTATATACCAAGCCTAGTAGGGAAGTGGGACCATGTGCTGGCTGTCATGCCATCCAGTTGCAGACTTCTCAAAATGTGTGAATCCTGTGCTGTCATTTCAATATTGCGGTGCTGGTAGTACAATAAAAATACATCAATAAAAACAAGCGTGTTTTAAGCATCCTTGGTACAGTTTTGTTAGCTGAGTTTCTTTTTTCAAGCCAGAAGATGATAGTCAGATAACTGAACAGTTTTGAATACTTGCAAGATTTTGGACCCAAGTAGAAAGTTGTTTGTTTATCTTTACCAGTGATATCAATAGTGAATTTCTACTGCCCACAATAGTGTCTGAGGGTCCAACTCAAGATGAGTTTTGAAGTAGGAGATGCTGTAAGAGCCTGAATATGGCCGAAGTTCATAGTTATGATAAAGGCAGCGTAGATTAGTCAATGATAGCAATTATTAAATGATGCTAAATGTATAGTGTGTGTATAGAAAGGTAGCATTTCTGCCTACTTTAGTTAACATTAACAATACCATGAGCTTCGGCATTAATAAGCCACAAATAATGTTAACAAAAGTAAGTTGCAATGTTCAGATTCAGATCTTATTGCAGGTGCTACTTTCATGCTATGTTTTTGTACTTTATATACAATAGGATCTGGCACATGACATAAATCAGCAAACTTTTCTAGCTTGCTGCATCAGTGCAACTTTATGTAACTTATTCGATGTTTATTTCAAATGTTTCCACCTTATAATTCAAGGATACAGTTTGGATAAAGGTATACACGTAGCAGCTTTCACAACACCGCATTCTGACAGACACGGTGTTACCCAGGCAAGGTTTGTGGTGAGCAAGCTAACAGCTAAGAAGCTGAAATCTCATTCAGAAATGCAATTTGTGAAGGAATGCCTTGTTGCCAATGCAGAGCTGCCAGCGACGGGCAAAATAAATGCAGCTGCGAGTAGCATTATCATGACTCCCATCTGACATATGATGCCTCGCCAAAGAGAAGCAGACCCAGCCATCACATTAGCAATGTTAGTGTGATATACTGTATGTACTGAATAATGTAACATGGCTCTCGAAGGATGCTATAAAAATTGAAAAGGCCCTTGATAGGAAAAAGGTTCCCCATCCCTGTTCTAATTCATTTAGCAGGCATTATAACATAAACTGTGGCTGCAGAAACAAAAACAGATTATAAAAAATACGAATTCAAGTTCATTAACACTTACGGCCCAATCAGAAACCAGAATTCTTCAGCGCAATAAGAAAAAAATATTATTGTAATTTCCTTATGCAATTTATAAAACACTACAAACTCTTTTTCTATTTCTTTGCATATTACTTCATTCATTTCTTTTTTTTATTTTATGTTAGGTCCATATGCTTTGTCCCAGCAGTGGAATTAAGCTTCTCAGCATGAGGGTCTCAGTATCAGAAGACTGCTATTGATTCGCTTCCATTTCAGGTTGATTAAAAACCAAGGATGTGTATATGCCGAGACTTATCTCAATACGGTGCTGGTACTGGAAGCAGATTGACCCGAGACATCAATACCGCCTCGGCTTTCATCTGTACATCTTCCATTTTAAATGTCCGTCTCGTCCTTCTTTTATAAATTATTTCTCATACAAGCTTCTGTTGCCCCAAACAACATGGCTAAAAGCAAGACGGCTTAGCTGCTAATGAGATTTACACACACACCAAACAAGACAAGAGGAAATGCTGCCCTGAAAGGCAGAAGGTTAGCAAATAGAGGAGATGAAGATGGAGTACAAGATCACAGCCACTCATTAATATCAGGATGGATCCTATTACCTGTAAATACACCTCTCCTATTTTACCTATTACAGTGCATTCTATTTATTATAGCTGCACCAAGATAAGACAGTCATAATGAGAATTGATCCCTGCTCATCTTGGGTTCCCATCAAGGCTGGCATAATAGGGGGTGCAATTGAACCTAGGCGTATGTGGTTAAAATGAACAATATAAATTTCTAGTATCATCCAGGAGCAGGAGATATTGCTTTGAAATTGACCGGGGTATTTAATTGGCTGATTATATAACCGCTATTGGATAAAAAATATTATATTATATATTCAGTGTGTGGCAAAACAACAGAGGACAAACATGAAAGGACATGAAAGGAATTAAAGATTTGGCACACCTCCTTCACATGGCCATTAACACTGCATTGGATGTTCTGTAGTATTTGGCCAACAAAGATGTAAAATTGGTGTTTCTAAATACCACCACTGCATGCCAAGTTACTATATCATTACCAGCCCCAAGTGCTATAGCAAGCTCAAAACAGTCTTTAAGAAATTCATCTGAGATCCACCGTGTCAAGAAACGACTGCAACGACTGTCGACGTACAGGACCGGGTACATAACACCCTCAAACACATGTACTTAAAACCTGCCCATGCAAATGCTCCAAAACAAACCACTCCATATCACTAGTGGACTTTAATTAGTAAAATAGCTTATGGACTAAAGTCAACATGGACACCTCACTGATTTATGGTGTTCAGTCTAAACAAGAAGACTGACAATGAAAATCCTTACCTGAACATAAAAAAGGAATAGCAGCTAATAGCTGGGAAGGAACGTATCAGGAGAGTTGCGGTTGTCCCATGGGAGTGTTCAACAGGAATGGTGTTTCTGAGAACATTAACTGACACTGAGCTGCCTTTAATCGTGGGGAGAAATGAGAGAAAATTCAGAAGCTGACAAAGAGGAGTCATAAACTCTCACACAGAAGTAATAGCCTCTCAGAAATGAGTCCGTAGGGCACCCTTGATTATTAAAGGATTCCTTTTCAAATAGCTAGAGGGCTTTTATCTTATTAAGGTTTTTATGTTATTAGAGCCAATTTATGTTACCTGTGGAAAGAAATGTGGAAAATCATTTTGAAAGATCATATATGTACATGTATGTCGATGAGCTTAATTGGACCCTAAGGGTTAACTGTATGCATGTCAGGACACCATGCACCGCACAATGCACTCACAAATGCATTTGAAATGAATCTGTTTAGGCTATATTATTCACTCAACCTGTGCCTGGAAACATTTACTAAATGTCCTCAAGCTGAAAATGAAATGTAAGTTGCTAGGTGATTACTAATTTGCTGTCTGCTGAGCAAAGAGGACATGCTTTGTGAAACATGTAACTGTATTAATGCAGCTTGACTACATCACTATGTATTGTAGTTGATTACTGTTTGGAAAATTGGCACTCTTACAAAAGTCTAATTTATTGTACTGAGTTTCTTCATTAGGTTTGAGGAAACTGATGTGACTGATTGTGACATCCCAATTGACAAGCAGAATTATAATATGTCAGGGTCAGCAGATTTTTGGTCCAGATATGACCAACATCAAAACAGCTATTCCGGAGCAGAGCCACAAAACAGTCACATCTGAACTGCACCATGCCCACATTAGCTTACAGCAGGGGTGTCCAATCTTATCCATGAAGGGCCAGTGTGGGTGCAGGTTTTCTTTCCAACCAAGCAGAAGCCACACACTACTGAAAGCCAAGATCTATTGATTAGATCCATTGATTAAAAACAGGTGGAATGAGGTGTGACTTCTGCTTGGTTGGAAAGAAACCTGCTCCCACACTGGCCCTTCGTGGATAACATTGGACACCATTGGCCTACAGTATAATCCAGCTTTTTAGATATAGATCAGGATTTTATTCAAAATTAGAATGAATCCCAATGACACCATGGCCAGGAGTCCAAGAGATTGAAAGTGTTCCTCTGGGGGAGAGGGATAGCATGTTAATCAGAGCGACTTGGGCATTCATGGGCATCGGTGAGCTCGTGTACACAGAAGACAGCAGTGTTTTTCTCCATGTGTTCAGATGACTTGTGATATAAATAGCAGTTTGAAGAGATGCAGTAACTGACTTCACTGAAGTCTTGTGATAGAAGCTGGCTAATGCTGAGAAGCTGTCCAATGACCAAACTGGGAGAACATTTGGGGTAATGATCAAAATAATCATTAAAATTTGAATCAGAATGTCCTATTAGTACCAGTTCCAATATCTGATACTTACCTATTTTAACATTAAAGAAACTTTTCTCAGGGCAGACACGCTTGATGGGTTAGTGTACATCGAAGCTAAACTGTGCTGAGTGTTGTTGCCGGTCAGCAGGATTTGCTGTGTCTAAATGATTGATGGTGCTTATTAGCAGCTGAAGCCATTGGCACAGCACAGCGGTATGCATGTCCAAAATGAATGGTGTGACCTTAGAATAGTCCAGAACTTTTACAAAATCTTTTTCACCTGAAATATCAAAACACTCCGAGCGTATTCAGTCACCATTTTCTCACTGCTATGCAATAATAATACTAAAATGACTAATTATCACACAAGGAGGCACACTGATGCAGTGCGTAGCTGTCATGGATCAGCCCATTTGTTTTTCCTTGCTCTCATTTTATCTCTCTGTCTCTCTTCACAGACCCAGCCCTGCTTTCCACACTGCAAGTCCCATCACCTGACTCCTTCATCACCTTCACCTGTTCCTCATTTCATCACCAGTATTTATACCAGGCATCCACTATTACTCCTCTGCCAGATTGTTTAGTACCTTTCTTCAGCCTCTGTCTTTTTTTATATTGTCTCTGCCTGCTAGCTGATATTCCATTTGCCTGATCAACTGTCCTATTTATGTTCTTGGATTCGCCTCTGTCTGAGCATCTGGATTTGTCTGTCCTTGTGAGGATCATTTTAAGTAAAGATTTATGATATTTCTGTCTCTGGAGTTGTGCTTTTGGGTTCCATCTTGGATTTTGGAACCTTGACAGTAGCACTGTTGCCTCACAGCAAGAAGCATGTTCATGTGTCGGTGTAGGTTTCCTCCAGCTTCCTCCCACAGTCCAAAGACATGCAGTCAGTTGAACTGGAGATTCTAAATTGGCCCATATGTGAGTGTGTGTGTGAGTGCATCTATTTGTGTGTCTGTGAGTGCTGGGATAAGCTCCAACACCCCTGTGACCTAACAAGCAGCTAAGATAATGAATTAGTGAACGAATGAATTTAATACACTCGTTCACACATTTATTCTATACGCCGATGAAGTGCCTTGGTCGTGATTACTGTCTTCTCGACTGACTTCTTGAGCTTGATGCCACAGGCTTCTACTGCATAATGTTGGCTGTGTCCTTCACACTGAAAGGTAAATCTACCCCAGTTTTTTGAGCTTGAATTCTAAATCCGTTCATCTTTCCTCGATCAGGACAAAGCTCCCTGACCCTTCTGCTTAAAAACATGGCTAAATCTTTATGCCGCCATCATCGCCCCTCACTAGAGAAACTGAATTGGCCAGGCAGCGCATGATTTCCTCCAGATTAGATACTCGGTATTCAGGTCAAAGACTTTTGTCTTAGTTTCAACACATCTTCTTTTTTATCGGCTGAAAGTTAATTAGGTGCCTTTTGGACAACTTCAAGCAAAATATTATGTGCCTTTTACTCAGGAATTCCTTCTGTGCAGATGCTGCATCGTAAGTCCTGATAGGCGAGTTAGGAAGTAATGTCCCAAAATAAAATGAAGAGGTCCTGATACTTTCTGGATACTATATCTGATGGGAAACAATACATGTTACAAAGCTCCATTGCCTATGGCTTTAATGATTTCCGTTACTAATCTGGTAGCCTTTTTAGCCTGGGAAAGCCTGGTGTTTTCTGATGCTTTAGAATTGCCAGGATATTTCAGCACTTCTCACATGAACATCCTACAGTTGTAGGTCTGTACCCAAGAACTGCTGCTGGAATCATACAGGACTCTTAACTACAAGAGTCTCATACTAAACAGTTTGCCTTTCATGCTACTATACATGTATACACTCCTCATGTATAATCTAGTGTAAAGTAAATATTTTGGGCATCGGACTTTGTTCCTGGGCGGCACGGTGGCACAGTGGATAGCGCTGTCGCCTCACAGCAAGAAGGACCAGGGTTCGATCCCCGGGTGGGGCGACCTGGGAA
>JAOVYV010151693.1:0-12686 GCA_025674545.1 Hassar affinis
TCATGTCCCAGGGCTCCCTCATGTCTGCGTTACCTTCTGGCTCTCCTTCTAGTTATACTGTCCTAGCTAGTCTTGCCAGAGTCCCTGCTTGCACTCAAAATGTACATTTTCTTTTAAAGATTGATCAAAAGCATACCTAATCATCCGTATTTCCTTTTTTCCCACCTCTCTCTTGCAAAATTAAAAAAAAATTTGCAAAAAACAATAAAGTTTATCAGTTTGAACATTAAATAGCTTGTCTTTGTAGTCCTCTGCCTTCTAATCTGAGCACAAGATTCTCTCTGCTGCCCAGGCAGCACCTTTTTTCAAACGGTATGGCATACTATTGTAGAGGTGAGATTATGGGTTAGGGTTAGGGTTAGGGTTAGAGCTATCCACTTGTAACCCAGTCACCCTTGATGTTTGTTAATGCCAGATGTGAACAGGCCTGAAGCACAATAAGACACATAAGTAGATGGTAAGTGATAAGTGATGGTAAAGAGACAGAGATGAGAAACATACATTACCTGCAGGTTCAACACACCACCTCTATGTCTACAGATGATGCTTGACCATACACCTGCTGCCACAGAAAGCAAATCAGGATTTCAGTTAATAGTATTTGTTACATCAAACCCAAGTACTTCACTACTCCAGCATTGTGTTTAATATAATTCAGATGAGAAAAATTAGCTTTTCATGTGTATTAGACTCAAAGTCAGACACTTCTATTACTGATCAGCCTCAGATCAAGTAGCAGTGAGTAAGATGGCTAAGAAATGTTCAGCATGTGCATGAACTCAGATTGGCTCTAATCTGCTTGGTCCCATTGCTTGCAATGATAGTAGACAACTTCATGGCATTTCTAATGGTTTCCTAGATGAGCTTCTTTGCTTAAAGCTATATTACCCAAATTCAGACATACAGCAGCATACTTTATATGTACATACTACTGTATTTCATCTACAAATAGTATAGTACCAGCTGCCTCCTTGACATATCAGTACATTCTTTCAGATAATTTCAGTAATATTTTCATTCTTTCAGGGTCTGTGGGAGAATCTTTGAGTTCCTTCTTCAGGGTTTTTATATGACCACCCAAATGGTCTAACTATAGTACTCTAATATTAATTGCTGTCAACCAATTCATACAGATAAGTTATAATTGTTATAGGCCTCATTATTCCCAGCTTGCCATCAAACATGTCCAGTTTGAATGGTTCTGTTTATTCTCTGGGTCCTAAAAAATATTTAGTATATAAATCCCATACTGAATCTTTGGTGGTTCCACTCCTAAAGGTCCTACATGACTTTCCATTTCACAGTGAGTACTGGGTCTGTGTTATTAAAGAATAGTCAGAAACAAGCTGATTAATATGGTGTCTGACTTGAGGTTACTTTCAGCCTTTCTAAAAAAACAAACAAAAAAAAACACCATGTATACATTCCCTAAGGTTTGCAAATCAGCAAGTGATTTCAAAGTAAGCCTCATTAACCCATACTTAGGAAAACCATTACTATTGCTCTCCAAATGGTTGCATGATAGTGAGGAAATGATACCCATCCATTATCTGGCAGTCATATTTTTACATAAACAAACATAAAGAAATTTGCACATTCAGTTGAATAAACATTCCTTAGACTACATTAACTTGCATTTCCTAATTAGATTTTCACTGTAACTCTCAGCAGCAAATTGAATTGAGAGAAATTTAATAATCTATTTCAGATTTTATCACATGGAAATGTTCTGACATAGATTCAGGGCTAATTGCACCACTTTTAGCAAGCATTTATATATTATATATCTGCACTCATGCTGTTGTAATTCAGTTGTATACTAAAAGAATATAACTACTCAGAAGAATGTAATTCCTCAGATCTTTCTTAGTGAGTGTCACAGTACTGATAGGTTCTAATCAAGGTCTAGAGGTCAGCAGTCAAAGTCCAGACCTATTGAGAATCTGTGGCAAGACTTGAAAATTGCTGTCCACAGATGCTCTCCATCCAATCTGACTGAGCTTGAGCTTTTATGCAAAGAAGAATGGGCAAAATGTTCAGCCTGTAGTAAGACATACCCTAAAAGAATTGCAGTTGTAATTACAGCAAAAGGTAGTCCTATAAAGAATGGACACAAATGGGCTGAATACAAATGCATGCCACACTTCAGATTTTTTGTTTCACTTCACAATTACTTGCTACTTTGTGTTGGTCTATCACATAAAATCCCAATAAAATACATAAAGTTTGTGGGTATAACGTGAAAAAATGTGGAAAGGTTCAAGGGGTATGAATACTTTTGCAATGCATTGTGTGTTGTGTACATTTAAATATCTCTCTCTGTTATGGGGGCCTGGATGACTGGACCCAAGTGCAGGATTTGGCTGGGCTGTTATCTGTCAACCCAGCTGATAGGTGGAGGAATAGGGGTTAATGGGGTAATGGGGTTAAATTAATCATCCATGTTATCAGCAGGATTTAGTTCAGCCATTACACAGAGTCATACTCCTCTGTAAAATGTAAAATGTTTGTGCAAATTCGACTCTTATGGATGGATTAAATGTTACATTTAAATGTTAAATGTAAAACCAAAAAATTAACTTATTAAATTAAGGTTTAAAAAGTTGTGCTCGTTTGATCATTAATTTTCCTGCACATGTATCAGAAGGATAACTTGTTTTAAAAAGAAACCACAAATGTGTATTTTCAGAATAAGCAATTCTCCCTTTATGGCATTAAGGCTTCACTTTCTGGATGCCATTTTTTCCTGACAGCAAAGAGAAAGAAAACTGTCAAATCTTGTAGCATTTATTTAGTCTTTGTCATTCTTAGCAGGCCCTATTGTGAGTGTTTATTTGCACTTGACAGCACAGGCTCTTAACTGTAAACAAATTTGTTTTTACTTAAACTACCAGTCAGCTTTTGTTGGACTCCTGAAATGGCTAAATCCTTGACTACCAATTTGAATTCAACTCTTAGAATTCTGATTCAGATTTGTAAAAATCTGTGGCCTTTTATTATTTAGTTTGTAAAATCTATCATCTTTAATATTTGTAAGTAAAAAGAAAGTAAAAAATAGGGGCAGGGGTGCCTCAGTGGTTAAGGTGTTGGGTTACCTAATAGAAGGTTGGGGGCTCAAGCCCCACCACCCTGAGCAAGGCCCCTAATCCTCATTTGCTCAGTATAAATGAGAGAAATGTAAGTCACTCTGGATAAGGGTGTCTGCCAAATACCATAAATGTAAAATTTTAATTATAATTTTAATAAAGTTTAATTTATACTCTGATTTGATTTTCTGTTTGTTAACACTTCCTGAGTGATATTTCGAGCTACTGTTGATCATTTAACAACAGACACAGGTGACTTTTGCGATTCTGCTTGTTGTGTTTGTTTTTGTTTGTATTGAATATAATATAAAGTATTTCATATCTAATATAATTAAAGTCTAAGGTAACTAAACATCAGTCAAAACTTACAAGGGTTAAAACTAGAGCTGTCATGCAATTAAAATGTTTAATTGCAGTTAATTGCAAGATTACATTTTTTAATTACGAGTTAATTGTGCTTTTAACACACATTTAGATTTTGGTTGTACATGCAGGTAGGCATTTTAGGGCCATGAAAATGTCTATTTTAAGAGAAAAGACTATTGAATGTTGCCTCATTATTCACTTCACTTTTTTTTGATAAAAGTCAAATATTAAAGATGATGTCTAATTTTTTTTCAATAAAAAAATTGTTTTTGCCTTTTGTTCATGTTGTTTAACATTGGTTAGAGTTGGAGTTGTTTAGAAATAAATTAAGAAATAGAAATTAAAAATGAATAAGAAATAAAAGTAAACTAAACAAATGCAAATGTCTATTTACTGGTTTCTTTTTATTCTCTTTGAAATTGTTACGTCAGCGGCCACTAGGGGCCACCACAAAGCTTCTTCAGCGACCACCCACCATCGGAGAAGAAGATGAACTTCCTGCTTCACCCGCAGGTGGCTTAGCTAGGTCCTCCACACCTGCACCTTGTTTGGGAGGAGAGCTCTCATTGGCTCTCCTTCCTTATATTAGGCGCCTACTGGCTGGTCCTGGTCAATGTTCATTGTTCAATGTTCTTGTGTTCTGAGTCTTTTCTAATACTTTTGCGTTTGTCTTGCTTTTTGTTTCAGAGAGAGTAAGCCAGAGTGAGGAGCATGGACTCTCGTTTTGGACTAAAGAATCACAACTGCTATGGCATTGTTTATGTTTGGTTTTTCCTTTCAGTTTGCTCCCACTCTGTGTTGTTTTTGTGTTTACCCATTTTGTAAATAAACTCCGCACTTGTTTCCAATCCCTGCACCAAGGACTGGTCCTTACAGATTGACAGGCGAGATCATGGAAACAGCAGAGATTCTCTAGCTGCAGGAGGAGCTCGCGTATGAGTCCCAGCAGCTTCAGGAAGCACGTGTCATCATTCAGGAGCTGGAGGTGCGCTCCTTGCGGGAAGGATCTCACAAATCACTTGCTCCTCACACGACCCCAGGAGCCACCTCACCCCGCACGCCTCATCGACCCGGAGCCCATGGTGTTAAGTCCTGCACAGATCCTGAGGGTAGAGAGACTACAGAGACACCATGAGAACCTCTGCTTCTATTGCCCAGACGCCGGTCACAGGGTTAATGGCTGCCCTGCGAGACTGGGGGTGGGAGCCACCGGCATCATGCGCTCCAACGCGGTGAGTTGCTCTCCATTCACAGAATTAGTCATTAGAATTAGTCACCACAGTACAGATTTTCTACCTGAGTGGCACATTCTTCCTTCCAGCCCTTGTAGATTCGGGAGCTGCGGAGAGCTTCGTGGATCAGGCCACGCTCACTGAGTTGGGGATCCCGGCCGTAAGACTACAACGCCATCTCGACATCCGAGCTATTGATGGGGGCCCCATCAGCAAATTGAGCTCCTAATCACCAGCTCCCCGACTTACCCCGTCATTCTGGGCCTACTGTGGATGAGCTGCCATGACCCACTGATCTCCTGGAGGCAACAAGAGATCCAGGCCTGGTCTGCCTATTGCTTCTCGCACTGCCTGTGCACTTGTCATCTCCCTCTACGTACCACCAGGGTCGAGAGCCCGCACGTGGAGCAAGCAGTCGACATTCCCGAATGCTACGCGCATTTGCAGGAGGTGTTCAATCGCCGGCGCGCTGAGGGACTACCACCACACTGGGAGTTCAACTGCAAGATAGATCTGCTCCCGGGGTGCACTCCTCCACGTCAGAAGATTTACGCCTTGTCATTGCCGGAAAAGGAATTGATGGAGGAGTACATCCAGGATGCACTCGCATTTTTTTCTTCATGGAGAAGAAGGGAGGGGGTCTTCGGCCATGCATCGATTGTAGAGGACTGAATAAAGTCACCATGCTCTACCCCTATCCCTTGCCACTAGTTCATTTGGCCTTGGAACAGCTGCGAGGGGTGAAGTACTATACCAAGTTGGACCTCAGGAGTGCATACATACCTGGTACGGATTCGTGAGGGGGATGAGTGGAAGACCTCGTTCAGCACCACCGCCAGTCATTTTGAGTACTGGTAATGCATATGGTCTGGCATTCGCCCCCAGTTTGTTCTAGTACCTGATCAATGAGGTTCTTCGGGACATGCTGGGGAAGTATGTGGTAGCCTACATTGACGATATACTGGTCTTCTCCCCAGATTATGAGTCACATGTGTGTCATGTGTCTAAGGTGCTCAGGAGGCTATTGGAGCACCAGCTTTTTGTTAAAGGGGAGAAGTGCCAGTTTCATCAGGAATGGATAAGGAGTTCCTGGGGTACCACATAGGACCGGAGGGGGTTGCTATGGACCCTGGAAAGGTTACTGCTGTGGAAAATTGGGAGGTCCCAAAAACTCCCAAGGAGCTAAGAAGGTTTTCGGGATTCACTAACTTCTATCGTTGTATCATTCAAAACTTCTGCAGCGTGGCCAGCCCCCTCACGGACCTAGTGAGGGGCAATCCCAAGCGCATTAAGTGGAGTTCCACGGCCCAAGCAGCATTCGATCAGCTCAGGAAAGCTTTCACGTTGGCCCCCATGCTTAAACAGCCCGATTGCCCTTCATAGTGGAGGTCAACGCCTCCAATGTTGGCGTGGGAGCTATACTATCACAGCATCACGGCAAGCCTTCCACAATGCACCCAGTGGCGTTCTTTTCATGGAAGATGTCCAAGACTGAGAGGAACTATGACGTGGGAGATAGAGAGCTGTTAACAGTTAAACTGGCCATGGAAGGCATTGGCTAGAGGGAGCCAAGCAGCCCTTCACCATCTATACAGATCACAAAAACCTAGAGTACCTCAAAGCTGCAAAAAGGCTTAACCCTAGACAAGCCCGGTGGGCGATGTTCTTTGCCCAGTTCAATTTCATGATGTTGTATCGCCCCGGGTCCAAAAACGGAAAAGCCAATGCTTTGTCCAGGAAATATGACAAGGTAACTGATCACATCATTCAGCCCATTTTCTCACCCCACAGATTTGTACACAGAATCACCTGGGATCTGGACCATCTCATCCGCTCCCGTCAGCCCAACAGGAGCTCCAGCCAATGTCCCCCCATCCTTTGGTTCATCCCACTGGAGTTCCACAATCGCCTCATCGCTTGGGCTTATGTTGTGCCTGGAGTGGGACATCTGGCACCCGGAGGACCCTGGACCTACTGGCCGGCAGGTACTGGTGGGAAATGATGAGTAAAGATATCAATGATTATGTTAGTTCATGTTCTGTGTGTGCTATGTCCAAGGTTCCCAGGTCCCTGCCGGTGGGCAAGCTAGTGCCCCTCCCCATCCCAGAATGCCCGTGGTCACACATAGCAATCGACTTTGTCACAGATCTGCTACCGTTGGAGGATAAGACGGTGATGTTGGTGATTGCAGACCGGTTCTCGAAGTCGGTCCGGTGTGTGGCCCTGCCTAGCTTGCCCACAGCTCTGGAAACGGCGGAGGTCCTCTTCCGCTACTACGGGATCCCTGAGGATATTGTCAGCAACCGTGGGCCCCAGTTCACCTCCCGAGTCTGGAACAACTTTATGAATAAGCTCGGGGTCATGGTGAGCCTCACCTCGGGATATCATCCACAGGCCAATGGACAGACTGAGAGGTCAAATCAAGAACTATTGAAGTTCCTGAGGATGTTTTGCCATCGGCGTCCTCAGGACTGGGTGAGGTATTTGCCCTGGGCGGAGTATGCCCAAAACTCCCTTAAACATTCTGCAACTAACCTCACCCCCTTTCAGTGTGTCCTTGGCTACCAGCCTCCACTGTTTCCATGGGACGCCACTGAGATGGACACGCCAGCCGTTGACTCATGGTTTAAGAAGTGTGAGTGAGTGTGGGCACTCACTAATCAAGCCATCAGAAAAGCAATCAGGGAAATGAAGAAATATGCTGACCGGCGTTGGAGGGACACGCCCACCTATCGTCCAGGAGATAAGGTATGGGTCGCAACCAAGACGCTCCCTCCAATGATCGACAAGAAGAAGCTAGCCCCATGATACTTTGGGCCCTTCCCCATTGTTAAGCAGGTCAATAAAGTCATGTATCGTCTTAAGCTCCCCAACATTGCAGGATCCAAGTGGATCCATGTTCCACGTGAGCCAATTAAAACCGGCCTGGGATGGACCTCTGGCGGAAGTGGGGGAGGGAGCCCAAACGCCAGGACCAGTGGAGGCTGAGGGTGAGGTCAACTACACGGTACGTGACATCCTCGACTCCAGGTGCAGAAGAGGACAGACAGAATATCTGGTGGCTTTGGAGGGGTACAGCGCTGAGGAGAACAGTTGGGTTCTGGGTCCTGGTCAAGAGGGATATTCTTGACCCCCTGCTTAAAACAGATTTTCACCAGCGGCACCCCGACAAACCTGCCCCTCGCAGGCCGGCAGGCGCAGTTTGAAGAAGAAGGCTCCCAGAGGTAGCCCCTTTGTGGGGGGGTGGTTCTGTTACGTCAGCAGCCACTAGGGGCAACCACAAAGCTTCTTCAGCAACAATGCACCGTCATAGAAGAAGATGGAACTTCCTGCTTCACCCGCAGGTGGCTTAGCTATGTCCTCCACACCTGTGCCTTGTTTGGGAGGAGAGATCTCATTGGCTCTTCTTCCTTATATTAGGTGCCTTCTGGCTGAGCCTCCTCACGGGTCAATGTTCTTGCCACATTGCGTTGCACCGAAGCTAAGTTCCTTTTCTGTTTCCTCATGCTATGCTCTGTTTGTTGTGCTATCGCTTTTTCATGCTCATGTTCTTTTGCCAAGTTTTTGTCAGCGTGTTCATGTTTTTGTCTCAGTCTCGTTCACGTTTAGTTTTCATGCTCTAGTGACCTGCTTAGATTTAACGCTTTCTTTTCCTTTCAGTTTGCTCCCACTCTGTGCTGTTTTTGTGTTTACCCATTTTGTAAATAAACTCAGCACTTGTTTCTAATCTCTGCACCAAGGATTTGGTCCTTACTGAAATGAAAATATAAAACACTGACAAATTTCAGAGCTAACAAAAGTATATAAAATAAACTTAGATACTAATTATGAAGGAAGCAACAAAAAAATTTAAAGTACAAACTACAGCTGCTACCAAAAATTTAACATTTCACATGGAAAGTCGGAGTGACAATGGCAACAGTTTTTGCACAGTAAAATTTAAGCAACTCTTATTTTCTCTGCCAGTCTGATAAATGAGTTTTTTGACATTGTGGGGCAACAGAGAATGTCAAGAGCCACAGCAAAGAGTCTGCCACATGGACTGTAGTAGCTGGAGTGCCAAGGTACTTTGTGGCTTTTAATGACAGCTGTGGGAAGCTAGCTAACGCCCATTCCACCACTCAATCATGCCTGCGGTGACAACTTGTGGTTGTGCCATATATTGCAGAGCTTCATCATATGCTGCAGCTCTATGAGGTGTACTTCCATTGTCATTATCATCATCTGAATCTGAAGTGTCAACGTCCAGCAGGCTCTTCTTCATGGCGTTCTGGCAGCATTTTCGCCAGTTTCTCAAACTCAGATTCTGTTAACGTGGTGACATTGTGCATTTCATCATCAGGCATTTCCAGTGTGGCTGTGACAGCTGCCTTAACATCCAGCAGACAGATAACCATTTCAAGTGTAGAGTTCCAACGTGTGGCAACACCTGCTTGAGCTCCAACTTCTTTGCTGTTGTCTGATTCAGTTGATGTGAATTCATTGAGCTATGCTTAAAATGACTGGCAATTATGCAGTACTAGACTTTAGTCAGCAAGTCATCAACAGCACTTCCTCCAATCGCCTTATTAATGGACAGTTGCAGACTATGGGCACTACCTGGCAAATTATGAAATGCAGTGCACTCAGCTTCTGAAACCATGTTACGTGCATTGTCAGAGCCAAACATGGTGACACAATCAGCAATTTTATTATTTAATTTGGAGTAAAATTGTAATTATTAATAATAATTATTAATTATAATTTTAATAAAGTTAAATTTATACTCTGATTTGATTTTCTGCTTGTTAACACTTCCTGAGTGATATTTTGAGCTCCTGTTGATCATTTAACAACAGAAACAGGTGACTTTTCCCATTCTGCTTGTTGTGTTTATTGTTGTTTGTTGTATTGAATATAATATATAGTATTCCATATCTAATATAATTAATGTCTAAGGTAACTAAACATCAGTCAAAATTAAACTTACAAGGGTTAAAACGAGAGCTGTCATGCAATTAAAATGTTTAATTGCAGTTAATTACAAGATAATTTTTTTTAATTACGAGTTAATTGTGGTTTTAACACACATTTTGATTTTGGTTGTACATGCAGGTAGGCATTTTAGGGCCATGAAAATGTCTATTTTAAGAGAAAAGACTATTGAATGTTGCCTCATGTGGCAGCGAGCGCGTGATTTCGGCACGTCTGGAAACGCGCGGGAGAAGGGAGGGGGTGAGGAAGACGGTAAGGACCGGCACCTGTTCCCGTAATTAACCTGTGTGTCTGTGTGTTCCCAGACAGGGTATATAAGGAGGAGGAAGCAGCAGAGAGAGGGAGAGAAAGCCAGAAAGCTCGTGAACGCATATGTGTCTGAAAGAGAGCCTGAGAGTTTATGTCTCCTGTATGCCTGTGCAGAAAATAAAAAGCACGTTCAGTCAAGCTCTGACTCTGATAGTTTGTTGTGCTACAGTGGTGCCGAAACCCGGGATTATTACGCCATCATGGAGTCCGCGTCCGTAACCACCATGGTCCAGTCGCTGGCCGCCATGCAGTGGGACCTGCCAAATGCCTTCCACGTGCTTCGGAGGACTGCGGGCGGCGATTCCAAGCCCTGCTGGAGGGGCAGGCCGCGGACAGGGAGGCGTTCAGGGCCTTCTTAACCCCTTCCATGCCTCCCATGGCCGCAGATGCCCCCGTACCCCCCTCCCTTCTCCCGTGCGTTGCCAGACGCGCCGAAATCACGCGTCCGCTGCCACACCTCGTTATTCACTTCACTTTTTTTGATAAAAGTCAAATATTAAAGATAATGTCTTTCTTTTTTTTCTATTTTCAATTCCCCACTCTCGTGCAACTTGCTCAAACTGCTCAGCACAAATCTGTGGAAAATGTCTGACAGTTGTGTGTGTGATTTCCAGTACCACAGAGTGCAGCATCCAACCATCATCAACAAAATGCACGATAATTCCCAGGTAGCTGTCGTTAGCAGATGATGTCCAGTAGACTGATGTGTTAGCAATGCTGTGCTCACACTGGCCTTATCAGCAGCATACAGGTCAACGATTCTCATCTTCAGTACCTGCCTCGATGGTAAACAGTATGTGTCTGATGCAGCTACCCAAATACATTCAGTGGTCCAATACGCAAAGCTGCTTCAGAGGAACTGGAACTCACCTGTATGCTCACAAATGGATACTTATTTCTCAAATGGTATTTCAGAGTACTGAATGATCTGTGGTACTTGGACATCGTATTGCAGTAGCAGCTCCTCACCGCTGTTTGATCAATTGACCCATCATCATTCCAGAAAAAAGTGTAATCTTGCGCCTGACTAGAGTAGTGGTTAGTTTGTTTGGCATGCATGTGTTATTAACTAATAACTTTATCAAATTCTTACTTCATACGGACTACAAAATGGAGTCCAGAATTGCATATAAGTTTAATTAAAGTAATCGATTCTCCAATATAAATTGGAGTAATGTAGCACTTTGCAAAGAGTAACACTTCTTTCTTTAAACCTGTAACATAGCGGGCAATTTCAGAATGTTTGTGTTCACTGATGGGGTTCATTTAAAAAAATTAACACCACTAAAAATTTTACAATTTAAAAAGTTAAATTATGCGAACCAGCATAATTTTTAATCTGCATTAAAATTTTTAGTGGTGTTAATTTTTTTAATCATAGTTAATTCTTTAACATGTTAGCATGTTCTTTAACACATACAGTACATATTCACTAATAATAACAATAAATGACTGCATAAAAGACTTTACCTTGCCCAGCTTTCCACAAGACACTGTAATTTGAAATCTACTGAAGCCAGAGTTCAGAGTCATAATCAATCTGAATATGTTATAGTCATTTCTAGTATCAGATTGGGAATTTAACATCATTCTGTGCATCAGCTTCTTTCTGATCTCTTTACCCTGCAGGTCTTCTTCATAGCTTTTTAATCTTTCTCCAAAGATATAATAGATTAAAGTGATATCTCTTCTGCACTGGTACATTATTTTTTTGCATTGCTGCATTTTGCCAAGGATGAAGGCACCTCCTCAGATAGCAGTTTCAAAAACTGAAATTCCAAAGAAACTGTAAAGATTCTTAAGATCAGGGGTTCCCAAACTTTTTCTTACCAAACTTTTGATCCCTTGAGTCTAAGTAGGGTAACACCAAGCAAACCTTTCTGTCATTAATGGCAAGACCTGTTAAGACCTGTTTCAGTTTGTGAAATATGTTAATATCTTTACCTCCACAGGGTTTTGACATAAGCAATGGCCTAATGACCAGGGCCAATAAGAAATTATGTCAGACAAGATGATTGGCCAGTTGGTGTCCCATTTGAGCCAGGGAGAGTGTTTCCACCGATGACAGACACGAATTAGTTCACCTATGATGCTAACTGACTGAAACTAACCCTTGAGTCCCTGACAAATTCTTTTAGTATACACCGTTAGTGTACAATGAGTATTTCCAGCTTGGTTCACAATGCAGAGGGATGTGTCTATTATTTTTGAAACGATAGAACATGAGAAGCTAATATAATGGGATATCAAGTTGTTCTTTCATTAACTAGCTGTCTCTGACAATATCATTGATGTCCCTGTGTCACACAGGCAAAAATTTTGTTTATAAATGTTATTCTCTCTCGCTTCTGTTGTACTGTATAGAGAAATGTCCAAATGAATCCTAGTACTTATGTAATGAGTATATTGGGTAAGAGTAATCACTCAACTTTACTGGTTCTAGAGGCTGGTTTGTGTAAAAAATATCATTGAAGAGGCTCAAGGAGGTAAAGGAGGAAAATCTTTAAAATTTTCTAAAAAGAAAATGAATAAGTTCAAGTTCTTTGTTGTTTGGTGTACAAATCATTACTATATACAGTCATGCCTATATACAAGTGGCATGTCCAAAATTATTCATACCCTTACTCATAAATACTCATACCCTGTCACAGTCTATGGGAAAATCCAAAGTTCTATACCATTCCAAATAGTCCAATCTGTTTTAAAGCATCCTAATTAC
>JAOVYV010151729.1:0-12673 GCA_025674545.1 Hassar affinis
ATGGCATGATACTCAAACGTTGTGAAGGTGTTTGAGGGTAGTAGTGGAGTGTATTTTAAGCCATTTGCAACCAATAGACCTGTCCCCCCTCCTCGTCCGGACTGACGGGAGGTGTGGGAGAAGGAGTAGCCGGAGGTGTGGGAGAAGGAGCTCCTCCCCTCTCCCACCATTTGAATCCAGGGAAGCCACTCTGATTGGGTAAATCTTCCTTAAATCAACCCTCATGCCCAACCCATAAAAACTTCCCATAAGAAGATGGAAGTCAGTTGCATTTTCTTTTTCATGCAAAGTGCATTTTTTCTTTTTATTCGCATTGAAAAGATACTGTTGTCTTTTCATCCGCAAAACTAATTTTTTTGGATTGCTTAGGAGTCCCTCACTTAAAATTCTTCCAAAGTCTCGAGCGTTTATCTTTGTCCTCTTTTTTGTTTCAATCGAGTGCTTTGTATCTATTACGTAATGCCCCGTTTCATTTCCAGTCTCTAAGTTAGACAGAAAGTGGCCAACAGCAAAGAATTTTTCCTTCTTTTAATGAAACAGTACTACAGCCATTGCCATTTGGACAGTGTCTCAAGTCAAGAAAGATTCAAATGGCTTTCCTGATTTTCCCATTTTGATAAGTGGTGCCCTTTTCTTTTAGGCTTTAATAATAACCGTGTTTAAATCCTATTCAATTAAAACCTGGTTTGATTAATACTATAAATTAATTTCCATGTTATTTGTGCAAATTAATCAAAAAAAATTTTTTTTTGATTTTTCCCCGATTTTCTCCCTAATTTAGTCATCTCCAATTCCCACCCGTCAGTGATTTCCCCCCTTGTCATGACGAACTGCCAATCCGGGAGGGCGAAGCCTTCGAGTGCTTCCTCCAAGACACGTGACGCAAGCCACCGCCTCTTTTCGAGCTGCTGCTCATGAAAACTTTGGGAGCAGTGTAGCGCACTTGGAGGAGAGCACTCCGGCCCACCTCTTGTATACATGAACTCACAGACGCCCGTGACTGAACAGTGTCGCTGATTGACATGGGAGGAGAGCGTATGCTGCCCCTCCCACCCTGAGAGCACGGCCAATCTTGCTCTCTAGGCTCCCAGCTACGGGCAGCTATAGCATCACCCGGATTCAAACTCGCGATCTATGGATGATAGGGCAAACGCGTTGTTGTTGCGCCACTCGAGAGCTAAAAGACAAAATTAAAACTTTACTCCACGGAGACTTCCCAACACACGTCTACTCCTCCATGCCACGTGACCCGGAACCTCGCAATTACAGCTTTTTTTTGAAAGTGTGTAGATTTTTTGCATTCTTCAAGTGCATAAAACTTACACTTTTCAAACTAATCCTAGGATTTTCAAGCCATCACAGCATATCAGGTCTTTTAATAATCATCAGAGTCTGAAAATAGATAATTATCAAAAAATCTTTTTGATATTTTGACTGTATGTGTCTGCAAATGGGTACATATTAGGTGGAAATGAGTCATATTCCAGAAACTTCATCATAGTGTGTCTGGTTTTGTCCAAGATACGCAGTAACATTCTGACAAAAACTGCAAAGTTTGAGCTGATTTGGAAGCCAGGAGGCTCTACAGTGTACAATTAATTATTTTGCATATAATCGCATGCTTTGTGTTTTTGTACATAAATGGGCAGAAGTCAAGACATGTAGTTCACATCAACAAAGAAATTACAGAAATTTATAGACATACATGTACTGATACTATGATGTTGCCTACAAAGTTTTAGTTTGCAGTTAATAACATGCCTTGTGTTTTCATATTTAAATGGGCAGAAGTCAGAACATGTAGTTCACATCAGCACTGAAATTTACAGACTGTAGCGTGCTGCCTATGTCCAACCATGCTGCCTGCATTCAACTGTATTTCCTAGGTTCAACAGTGCTGTGTTTCTGCTGATGAAAATTTTAACTATTTTATTATTTCTTCTTCCTTTTGGACACAGAGGACCTCCATTTCTTTTACATGATGAGCACAGAATTTGAGGCCATCAAACTCCTAGAGACACAAAGCAGATCCTAAATGTAAGGTCAAAACCTGGTCAGAAGAACCATAAATACTCTGACATTTCGAGGTAACTATGTTTACATTAGCCAAAGGCAAGTTGGCTCCAATGGCCATAAAGCAATCAACCCCCACTTAAATGCCACATGGCTGGGGATCTCTAGAACAAAAGAACCTGTTATCAGATGAACAGAGAATATAACTCAGAACAAGCTTATAAAACTTTGCTTTTGAATATAATGGTATCATATTTGGTATAACCACAGTACCTCAAGGAATTTTTCCACAGTAATCCAGTCTGTGATTCTGAGGCATAGATCTGATGATTTAGGTGATGATGTAGACTTGATTAAATAATGATCCAGGACATGTAAATATTATATTTCCCTTTTCTTTATGTTAGGAACCACCGTTCCACACCCACTTCTGTTTCCTGTTCTTCTAGTCCCGCCTACTAATTTCCGTTCTCTCTCCTCACTGGGTGTGGCTGTCCCTACTTCCGGTTCCGTTTCTTATTTCTAGGACTCCTTTTGCGAACTGGCTTTGCGAAGTATTGGTTTGCCCAGCCTACCTATTCTGCCTACCTATTATTAATCCTTTGAGTATAATGGTTATTACTAGATATTAACATATCTTTTCCAACACTTGTCATTACTACTACTGAAAATTGCTCCTTTTAATTGATTTACATTCAGTTCTTTAAATGTTGTTAAGTCTTACTAAGTAATTTTAAGTCTTCTCTTATCTATTTACAATTAATCTACTGTATGTTACATTGAAAAAATTTAATAACTGATACCTTTCTCTTAGCTAGGCATCTAATCCTTTATGTTTAGGAATTTATTCTGTAGTCTGTAGTCATTTGTAGACACAAGTCACACTGTATTTGTTTGGATGTTCTCCTGAGAAATCTACTCCCAGACCTGGATGAAAGCATCAGTCAACTTCTGGACAGTCTATGGTACAATGTGGCGTTGGTGGATGGAACGAGACATGATGTCCCAGATGTGCCCGATTGGATTCAGGTCTGGGGGGCGGGCAGGCCAGTCCATAGCATCAATGCCTTCATCATAAAGGAACTGCTGACACACTTCAGCCACATGAGGCCTAGCATTGTCATGCATCAGAAGGAACCCAGGGCCCACTGCACCAGAATATGGTCTCACAGTGGGTCTGAGGATCTCATCCCGGTACCCAGTGGCAGTCAGGGTACCTCTGGCTAGCACATGGAGGTCTGTGCAGCCCTCCAAAGAAATGCCTCCCCACACCATTACCATTACTGACCCACTGCCAAACCGGTCATGCTGGAAGATGTTGCAGGCAGCAGAATGCTCTCCATGGCATCTCCAGACTCCATCACTGAGCAACTTCTGTGGGTTGTAGACACCGCCTCATGCTAACTCTATGGTGAGAGAACTGACAAAATGCAAAAGTGACCAAAACATCAGCCATAAAGGATGAGAACAGAGAAAAAGTCTGTGGTCATCTTTTTTCTGTACTTCTGTTGTTCTGAGTCCCTGTGCAGAAATCCCTTTCTGTCTTTCTGTTCATCATTAAGCGTTTTGTGAGTTTGTTTTATTGTTTGTTCACTGCACCTTGTGTTTAATACTCTGAAGAATTGACACATGGGTCATCACATAGTTTACCCTATCCACCATCTAGGAATTCCGGAAACAATTCAGCCTAGCCAGCATCTTTGAGATTGAAATTGTTGGTATCAGATTAATTTAATAGTTTTTTCTTGAATGAATCAGGTGGTGCCCCACAATTATCTATTACTATTATAATTTTATAGAATTATAAATCTTGTTAAATATGTGGTTTGAAAAAAGAATTTGCTAGTTCCACTACACAGTCATACATTTAATGATACTGTGATGTTGCCTGCAAAGTTTGAGTCATGTAGGACATTGTGAGGTTCTACAGCATAATATTAGCTACTTTGCATGTATTCACATGTGTTGCATTTAAAAATGTAAATAGACTATCTCAGAAAATGTAGTTCACATCAACACAATTCACAGACATTTATGTAATGATGATCTGATGTTGCCTGCATTTAAAACATACATGTAATGACAGTATGATGTTCCTTGAAAAGACTGAGCCACTTTGCAGGCTCTATAACATATTAACTACTTTGTATATAATTACATGTGCTGCATTTAAATACATAAAAGGACAAAACTCCAGAAAAGTAGATCACATCATCACAGATATTTACAGACATACATACATACAATGTCTGATGTTGCCTGCAAATTTTGAGTGAGATAGGACATTAGGAGGCTTTTCAGCTTAAAATTACAAGGATGAGTCAAAAAATTATCCACACTCAGGTTATCATTAGCCTGAGAGCAAACAGCAGAGTAAAGAATAGAAACATCCTCAATAGCCAACCATGATAAAGTTCAAAATTCTTTCAGCTGGAAAATTGATGCTTACAGTTTTCTGGGATTCTGCTCACTGAACAGCTGAAGCCTAAATTTCTGACAAAACACAGAGGACTGCTATCCAAGGGTTGTGTTGTTGCATGACAATGCATATTCACACAATGCTACTCATACTGTCAATAATATTCAAAAATGTTTTTGATGTGTTAAAGCATTCACCCTATAGTCCTAATCTTGTCACAGCAAACTATCACCTGTTTCATTGTCTGAAAGAAGCCATATGAGAACAAAGATTCACGTCTGATGATGAGGTGAAGGCAGCAGTGCAGTGTGACTCGCAGCTCAGCCTAAAAAAATTTAATGAGGGAATACAAACGCTTGTTGACAGATGGAAAAAGTATATTGAAAAGCAAGGAGATTATGTCGAAAAATAATATATTTGTGTGTTCCTACTTGATTAAATTACATTCTACAAGCCAGAATGTGGATTTTTGGATTTTTTACAGACCCAGGTTTTCTTAATTAAATGGACAGATGTCAGCAACAATGAGTCACATCAGCTTTTAAACCTTCACAACTCATGCAGCTTTTACTCTTTTCATACAGGAGACAAAGAAGTGTTAAATTGAGCTAACTCACAGTTGAGTGGAGGTAATATGCTGATTTTAGCGTATTTTGTCCGGTAGGGAGTACAATAAGATATAAAAAGGTATTTCTAACCTAAGAAACCAGTCCACTCCAATTATGTATGAATTATATGTATAAGATTCAGTTTAAATCATGCAAATAATTGTGTTAAAAAGCATTATGCAAATTACTTCTTTATCAGTTATAAGCCTCCCTTTTTAAACCTTAGTTGGACTGTCAAAAGGAATATTCAATCTTGTTATTAATATTTGATTTACCTAGAGCAGTGTTTTGTGGATTAAAAATTGCTTAGTTTATTCCTAAGCGTTAATAGTTCAAAAATTGCTTTTTTTCAAACTAGTCTCTGGATCTTTGTCTGATTGCATCAAATTTGGTCTTAAGAAACACTTTACAGTTAATAGTAAATAATTTACAATTTTCTGACTTTTTCTATTCAACATGGTTTCCCTCTATCCATCAGTCCTTGTGGCCTTGGCATTTCTAACCTAAACTCATCAGCAGTTGGTCTGATCATCTCACAGTTTCACATCATTGTATATAATAAGACTGCTTAGGTCTGGGTTGATAATGATTGACAGGTCTGACTTATTAAGAGCTGAAAAACATGTACCATTTCACTCCCATACAGTAACAGTAAATGCAAGGCTTGCACTCTTTGTGTATGTTGTGCCAACCCCACTGCAAAGTCATCATGGACATCACTGTAAATGTAAACATTCTTGTTAAATATGTAGGCACCTCATTCATACTTTAAAAAAAAAAAGTGCAAATCCAAACAACTTGAACTGGGACAGAAGATAGTCAATAAAAACTGTGCAATCATATTTAATTCCTGAAGTTGGAATTCTCTACATACATAACATATGTAGCCACAAAAACTAAGTCTGCCCGGTCGATTCCTCTAATTATTATTTACAGACCCCCAGGGCCGTATTCTGAATTTCTTTGTAAATTCGCAGAGTTCATCTCAGACCTGGTAGTTTCGACAAAGCATTAATTGTTGGAGACTTTAACATTCATTTTGATAATCCACAAGATCCTCTGAGAACAGTGTTTATGGCCATTCTAGACTCAGTAGCAGTAATAGGACCCACTCACAATGATGGTAATTCAATATTAGCATTCGGTTTGAATACAGAAGTACTCATACTGGTAGTATTTCAGACAGGTTGGAAGGAGAGCCTCTTGAGGTATAAAAAAGCTGCAGCAAGGTCAACATATTTCTCTACTCTAATATAAAATAATAAAAATAATCTAAATTCTTATTTAATACTGTAGCAAAATTAACCAGGAATAAGACCACCACAGAACCATGCACTCCATCATTATGTAGTAGTGACGACTTCATGAAATTCTTTAATGATATAATTTAAACTATTAGACAGAAAATTCTTATAACCTTAAAGCCAGACAATCTGATAACAAACCATGTAGACAGTATAACCATATGAGCAATTTGAAAGTTTTATTCTCCTACAAGAGACTGAACTAACCTCATTAATTTCCTCTTCAAAATCGTCAACATGTGTACTAGATCCTTTACCTACAAGTTTCTTCAAACAGATAGCATCAGAAACAATTGAACCTCTTCTAAAAATAATAAATTATTCACTTAGCATTGGCTATGTACCTAAATACTTTAAACAAGCAGTTATCAAACCCCTGATTAAAAAACCTGACCTTAACTCCAGTCAGCTGTCTAACTATAAGCCGATATCAAACCTCTTGTTTATCTCCAAGATCCTAGAAAATGCTGTAGAACAGCAGTTATGCTCACACCTACATAGGAATAACGTTCATGAAATCTATCAGTCATGATTTAGGCCTCATCATAGCACAGAGGCAGCACTGATTAAAGTGGTAAATGACCTACTCCTTAGGGATAACAGTTTCTCCTTAGGGATAACAGTATCTTTGTAAAGCTGCTTTGAGACAATGTCCATTGTTAAAAGCTCTTTAGAAATAAAGGTGAATTGAGCTGAATTTATTAAATATTACTTCATAGGCCATTAAACTGGTGAAGTATAAATTTGTGCACAATTGTGCTTGAACCCTGTTACGCCAGCGGCCACTAGGGGCCGCCACAACGTCAAGCTCCGGCAGAGGCAGAGGGAGACCTACTTCCGGTGTCACTCGCAGGTAGCTCGGCCAGATTACATCCACCTGCGCCCTATTTGGGAGGAGAGCCTCTCCCTCCTTATTTAGGGCGCCTTCTAGCTGGGCTTCCCTGCGGGTCAATGTTCATCTTTGTCAACACTCTGGACGAGATTCCGTTTATGAAGCTAAGTGTCTTTCCTGAATGTTTTCTGGATTTTGGTTTTCACCCTTTGCTATTTCTCGTTCTGTCTGTGTGCAGATTCCAAGGCAGAGCGCGGAGCAGGATGCTTCCTACTCACCGCCTCAGAGTAACTACTTACTGATTGACCCACCCAGATGGAAGCAGCAGAGTTCGTCAAGCTTCAGGAGGAGCTTACTAAAGAATCGCGTTTACTTCGGGAAGCGAGAGCTGTCATCCAAGAGCTCGAAGCACGCGCTTTGCACGTCATCTCGCATCAGGAACCGTTACCGGTGCGCTGGATGCACTGGATGCTCTTCCGGAGACCTGTCTGGATGCACTGGTTTCCTTTTGCAATGCGAGCTATTCTTCGCAGTACATGGCTCCCTTCCCAATGACCAGAAGGTGGCTCTTATCATCAGCACCCTGACTGGGAAGGCGCTGGTGTGGGCAACCGCACTTTGGCACAACTCAGGTGAGTTGATGCGGTCCTATTCCACCTTTCTGACCCTGTTTAAGAACGTGTTTAACCATCCTTCTGAGGGCCGGGACCCCGGCGAGGTTCTTCTCTCCATGTCACAGGGGGATCGCCGCGTGGTGGAGTACACCCTAGAGTTCTGCACGGTTGCTGCCGGGAGCGGCTGGAACGAGCGAGCTCTAAAAGCCGTCTTCCGCCGTGGGCTCTCGCCGGCAGTACTCCGTGAACTGGCCTGCCGGGACGACCGGATGACCTTCGACTCGCTCATCGCGTCCTCCATCCGGCCTCCAACCGCACGATCCTGCTCGCCTCAGCATGCCCCGTCCTGCTCCTCCTGACGACCCTGAGCCCATGGTTCTGGGACTTCCCAAGGCCGAGAAACGACAGAGGGTCCGGTCTGATCTCTGCCTCTACTGTGCGGACGCCGGTCACAGGGTTAAAGGCTGTTCTGTTAGACCGGGGGTGGAAGCCGCCAGCGTCACGCGCCAAAAGGCGGTGAGTCGCTCTCCACCCATAACTAATCCAGAGCTTATAGTAGCATTGCAGATCTCCTACCTGAAGGACACCTTTTTTCTTCCAGCCCTGATAGACTCCAGAGCTGCGGACAGCTTTGTGGACCAAGCCACTCTCACAAAGCGGGGAATTGATCCAGTTGATCCAGTTGCCGCAGCACCTCCACATCCGGGGAATCGACGGTGCCACCATCGGAGAAAGAAAGGTCACCCATCGCTCTCCCCGGCTTCTCCTCTCAGTTGGAGTTCTGCACCAGGAGGAGATTGATTTTCTTGTGACCAGCTCCCCCACTTATCCTATAATACTGGGCCTGCCGTGGATGAGCCGCCACGACCCAGCCATCTCTTGGAGACATTGGGAGATTCTATCCTGGTCACCGCACTGTTTTGCTCACTGCCTTGGTACCCGTCCCCTTCCTCTGCTCGCCACCAGGGTCAAGAGCCCCAACTTAGATAAGGCAGTTGTTATCCCAGAGTGCTACTCCCACCTTTGGGAGGTTTTCAGCCCTCAGCATGCCGAGGGACTCCCCCCGCACAGGGAGTTTGATTGTAAGATCGACCTGCTCCCCGGGTGCACTCCTCCTCATTCAAAGATCTATGCGTTGTCACTCCCTGAACGACAGGCGATGGAGGAATACATCCAGGAGGCGCTAGCAGCAGGATAGATTTGACACTCAAGCTCCCCGGCCTCAGCCGGGTTCTTTTTCGTTGAAAAGAAGGGAGGTGGCCTTTGTCCATGCATCGAATACAGAGGACTAAATAAGGTCACAGTGCGCTACCCCTATTCCTTGCCACTTGTCCCATCAGCCCTCGAACAACAAGTTTTTCACAAAGCTCGATCTGAAAAGTGCTTACAATCTGGTCCGGATCCGTGAGGGGGATGAATGGAAAACAGCCTTGAGCACCTCCTCCGGGCACTTCGAATATCTGTTCATGCCCTATGGTCTAGCTGCAGCCCCCAGTGTTTTTCAACACCTGATAAATGAGGTACTTCAGGACATGTTAGGTAAATTCGTGTTAGCGTACATAGATGACATTTTGTTTTTTCCCCCGATCTCTCATCTCATGTGCATCATGTGTCAAGGGTCTTGAAACAACTACTAGAGCATCAACTATTCATCAAAGGGGAAAAATGCCATTTTCATCAGCAACGCATCGACTTTTTGGGTTATCATATTGGCCCGGAGGGGGTCACGATGGATCCAGGAAAGGTCACAGCTGTCGAAAACTGGGGGGTCCCTAGGACTCCCAAGGACATGAGAAGATTTGGATCACCTAATTCGCACCAGACAACCCAAGAGACGTCCCAGCCAATGTCCTCCCGGCTCGTTGTTTGTTCCAACGGAGCTTCACAGTCGCCTCATCACCTGGGCCCACCTAGTGCCTGGAGTGGGTCATCCCGGAACGCGGAGAACTCTGGAACTCATAAGCAGGCAGGTACTGGTGGGAAAATATGAGTCAAGATGTTAACAACTATGTCTCTTCTTGTTCTGTGTGTGCCAAGGTGAAAGTCCCCAGGACCCTGCCTGCGGGCAAGCTAGCTTATGCTTCCCTTCTCGTGTGTGGTGTTCTTTGACTCCATTCGTCTAACTTTAGAGAGTTAATTCCTTTGCTATTTCTCGTTCTGTCTGTGTGCAGATTCCAAGCCAGAGCGCGGAGCAGGACTGACGCTGTTATTGGAGCTCGGACTCAGTTTACAGCATTGTTTATGTTGCCCTTTGTGTTTTTTCCTCGCTCCCGCTCTGTGCTGAACTTTAGTTTGTTTAGTTACCTCTGTTTAAATAAACTCTGCATTTGCTTCCTATTCACTGCCTCGGAGTAACTCCTTACAAACCCTTAATCACCACTTATAGCTATATTTAAGTTTTAATTTGCTTGCACACATGTTGGGATATCTATGTCCACAAAAACCCAAAAATGCTTTCAAGTTTACTTTAATGTAAAGCAGGAACTGAATCCATGTGAATTTTCATTGCTGATGTTTGAGTCATCTTTGTATGTACTATGTCAAAAGTGACAAAAATGGAGAAATTTAATTTTTATTACATTTTATTACAGAGTTTATTCTGTTTACTTTTATCTATCATTATTCATTGTTTTTATACATTATTATTTTGTGGTAAGCTACTGAGGGAGAATTAGCCGCATATATACTAGTGCATCTCAAAAAATAGAATATAGTGGAAAAAGTAAATTTTTTCACAATTTAATTTGAAAAAGGTAAACTGTCATATATTTTATATTCATTGCACGTCAAGAGACATATTTCAAGCATTTTTTTTATCATTGTAGCTCATGAAATGCAGAAATCCAGTATCTCAAATTATTAGAATATTTCTTTTGTGAACAGCCAGCCTTTTCAGCAATGACATTCTGTGGCCTTGTGGAGGGTGTGATGATATACTTTTCAACAACTGCCAAGTCAGCAGTCGTCCTACGATTGTGGTTGCGTGTGCTGAACTAGACCAAGAGATACACAGCATATATATTTCTGATTGTCATAAGCTGTAAGGCATAATGATCATAATTGACACAAAAAGGCTAGAAATATGTCACTTAATATGTAATGTATATAAAATATGACAATTCACCTTTTTCAAATTAAATTATGAAAAAAATCAACTTTTTCCACTATATTCAAATTTTTTTCAGATGCACTAGTTTTCTGCTTGTCCAAGCACACAGCCAAGCCTATATAAACATGCAGAAGAATGAGGAAGTTAGCACTGCCTTCAGACCCGTCTCAGAGTGTATGCTCGATCCTTTGTGAATGAGGATTTAAAAGAGTTAAAAGAAGACTGTCTCTGGGTGGTGAATTTTCCAGAGTTTCCATGACAGGGGAACACTACAGTTCCCCTACTACAGACTGTTTTATGTTCAGAGTATTATCTTCTGGATAATACTCAAGTATGCATTTTAAAAACCATGCTTAGTATGCTGTTACAGACATTGCTTTTATGGCAAATTATGACTGTTGCATTACAATTATGGCAAAACCTCAGACATGTAGGGGCTCCTATGCTTCACAAACCTATGGGGCTCCTAGATCATTTCTGGAGCAACTGAAATACTAGGAGTTACTGTAAAATTCAAATAACTGATTCTCAGCAACCATTTTTCTGAACAAATGAAATTTGGTGCGCTACCTCATTCCCCATACTTATAAATGATTTTATACATCTAACAATATCTGTACACACAGCTTTCAGCAGCCATTCTGGCATTTAATATATATGTCTATATATGGACTCTACTGCTCTTCCAAATCTACAAGACATTGGCCACTAGTGGATGCTATTCTAGCTCTCATAGGTGAATATTCTAGGGGGGCTCCTAGGTAACGTTGAAGTATTAGTATCTCCATCAGCCAATAAGATACCGCCAACCCATCAATCACCAGCCAATAGGAGTGTAAAGACACAGTCTGCTCACGATTCGATTATCTCATGATATTTTAAACACAATGTAAACAAAGAACAATTATAAAGTCTGTTTTCTTGAGTGAAAACTTTAACAAATAATTTTTAATCTCCTTCAAAGTAAAAGAAAGATGAGTTTATGTGGGGGGATCTGTAATAATCCATGTGAAATCAAACATGAGAATCCATCAAACATGTGCATGCTGAAATGATTTTAAAAGCACATAACTCAGGCCATTCAAACCAACAGGCAAAGACGAAACATGCCACTAGCATACCTGCTAACATCTCCCTCACTGACAAACCCAAAATCACTAATAAAATACACTTGTAAACCTTTCCCACAATTAAATATGATACATTAATTAGAATAAATTACATTTTAAGACAATATTGTCACTCACTGCTCCACTTCCATCCACTATATTGGAAACTTTTTTGCGAGAACTTGTGCTGCACTGAATGCTGGGATTTCCTTCTAGACTAAAACAGCATCCAGAGCTTCCTCAAAATTCAGTCAGAATAAGGCATCTTAGTAGACAACATTGTGAGTTATCTAAAAATTGAGACAGCCTTCTTCCCATTCCCTTGTATAATCAAAAGTTCACATAGAATTAATGATGTGTTATTATACCTGTTTGTATCTGTTGTTTCTTTGACTAGATGATATTTTTTAGATAAACATGTTTAGAATCTTTGTAGGCACTACAAAGACACTACAAGCTATTAAATCAACTCAGACTTATCAATACAGTTACGTTCATGAATTAAGTTACAGACTTGTAACAAGGACTGTTTTAGGCTTCTCATGAAAAACAATATATTTGGGTATTTATATACATGTAAACAAATATACATGTATATACAGGGGTTAGACAATGAAACTGAAACACCTGTCATTTTAGTGTGGGAGGTTTCATGGCTAAATTGG
>JAOVYV010151743.1:0-12667 GCA_025674545.1 Hassar affinis
TTCCTCCCACAGTCCAAAGACATGCACGTTAGGTTGATTGGCGTCTCTAAAGTGGCCCTAGTGTGTGAGTGTGCACGAGTGTGTGTGCCCTATGATGGATTGGCGCCATGTCTAGGGTTGTTCCTGCTTTGTGCCCTATGTGTCTGGCTAGGCACCGGCTCCCCCGTGACCCTGAAAAGGAATAAGCGGCCAAGAAGATGAGATGAAAATTGAATTGTCTTATTAGAATGGTCCAGTGTGATCTCTTATTGTGTCTGATTGCCCTGGCTCTGCAGTCGACCCTAGGATTCTTCTGATATTCACCTACTTTATTACTGTTTTGACTACCACTTTTAACCTGAATATTGGGTACACATCATCAATGCATTTGGTTATGTAGGCTGTCACAGACTTGGTGTCCTCTTGCATGTCGGTCTGTTAGTTGTACAAAGCTTGTCCATAAGTCCTGGATTGCAGAGGTTGCACCCTCAGGCCACACATGTATCTGGTCAGTGAACCAGTTTTAAAAAAATGGAGAGTTGATGTTTGGGCAAATAGGGGGAGACCTAACCCTAGGTCGCTCACAGACCTTTAATGGTTCACATTCAGCTTGGTTTTGGCTGGGTGATGCAGTGGTCACAATACGCACAGGTCCCAGCTTTGTGAGCTCATTGACAGATGTGGCTAACCATGTTCTATGAGGGAGCATTCCAATTCCTCTGTGGTTTCTTTCATTGTGGATGATGCAAAGTAGTTGAGGTAAAGAAGCTCTGCTGACAACGTCGTCTTTGTAAAGGAATTTATTAATACAAATATCAAATTAAAACAGAATTAGACAGGTATCAGTTTACAGGCTTCACGAATGCTTGGAGAACATCGTAGTCAGATCCGTGCTCTAAAGTATGCTGCTTGAAGAACATCCTTATATAGGTCAGAGACGGACTCTTGGCATCATTCTGTTTGGTCAAATTCCTTTAGAAAACCTCGATTTATGAATTCTGCTTTGTTCAAAAATCACCAAGAGGCCCGTTCCTGAATAGGCCCCCAAACCCAAGACCAAATGGCCTCAGGAACTCCGAATGTCATGACTATGCCTGATTATGATTAATTACCAGAGAGGCCCAAAGATCTTTTGTACATTTCTAGAAGAGACACTGAAGGCCAGAGACTACACCCCTCCAACATACAGAGCAGGCAATAAGTTAGACTTAGTCTTCACTAGACCTGCCTCACCGATGGATCTCAAAGTAACTACACTACATTGCTCAGATCACCACTTTGTCATTTGGAATTTCTCTCCCTCTTCACCCTCTCACCTCTATGGCCACGCACCACCACCACTTGTTGTAACTTACACTCTATCTCTCCCTCATGCCTTGCCTCTTCTATCATTACTGCTCTTCCATTTCATGACTCTTTTTCTTCTCTCTCCCTGTACACTGCTACAGATAACTTCCTCTCCTCCCTCTCTTCTTACATTGAGCTCCTATGACCACTCCTTGACTCCTGTGACCACTGTACACCTTCCCACCTCCTCCCCCACTTCTCTAACCTGCTTTTCTCCTCCCTCAACTGATGACATTCTCCAGCTGCTGACATCCAGCAGTCAGTCCCACAACATGTCCTCTCAATTCCATCTCATCCACACTGCTCCAGACTATTTCACAGGAGCTCCTACCCTTCATCTCTTCAATCAACAGCTCCTTATCCTCAGGAATTGTACCATCTTCATTCAAGGTTGCTAGAGTGGACCCCATCCTAAAGAAACCCAGTTTTTACAGCACAAACATCACCAACTATCCCTCCTCTCTTTTCTCTCAAATTCTTGAACCTCTACAATCAGCTGTCTTTTTTTACTCTCCCAGAACCAGCTCCAGGACCCAAATCAGTCTGGCTTCAAACTGGCACATTCCACTGAAACTGAACTGAAACTGCAATTTTTCAGTCTTCATTATGGACTGTAGTGATAGTTATATATTGGATTACCATCAGTATTTAGATGAATGATAGTAATTCAGTCATGGTTGCAATTTAATCATAAAGAAATATGCCAGATACAAAAGTTGCGAGTTTAGTGTATTGAAAAAACTTTGATTTGCATGGGTTATTGGATGACTGTTTGTCAGAACTCAGACCACATGAGTAATGTTGGAAGCAATTGCAAATTTAATGATGAAACACACAGGTGAATAAGTGGCAAAGTGCAAAAAAAAGAAAAAACAGTTCGTAGTGTGGCAAAGGGCAGAAGACAAAACAGTTTGTAGCATGGCCAAATGCAAAAGGCAAAAATCCAAAAAACAGGAAAACAATAAAAAAAAAGGCAAAATAAATAAGACAAACTCACATCGGCAGCAGAAGCTAAAAACACAGAGAAATCAATAGCAGTGTCTTGTATTGTAAAACAAACAGCTTAAATGGGATAAAATGTCCTTAGAGTCACACGTTCAGTATTCAGGGCTGCTGGGACTTGGCTCAAAGACCCGTGTCTGGCTTTTGGTGGCCCCTAGCAATGACTTCAGGACAGGCAAGCCTCCTGACAGAGCCAGATCCAAAAAGCAGATCCAATATGTCATCCGCATTGGTCCAGCTGTTTTACTCTGGACCGTACCCCTCCACGCCACCAGGTACTGCAATTTGCCGCCACACTTTCTAAAATCCATGTTTCACAACGTAGGCCGGTTCCTCTTATAGGCTCATAGGTTCTGGTGGTTGGTGTTCACCTGCTTACTCATCCAGAGATCCTGTTCTCAAAGCCCAGACTCTCACCCAAGTGGTGTTGGTGGGGGTGTCCATGACTCTGGAATTCCATGGATATAAGGGCGGGTGATAACCTAGAATACATTAGAAAGGTGTTAACTTAGTAGTGGAATGGCGAAGCGAATTTTGGGCATATTCGGCCCAGTGAGGCTCACTGTGAGTCGTACCTTGTCGATGAAGCTTGACCAGAATCTTGATGTGAATTGGCTGTGGAAAAACTGGGCAAAGTATTAAGAAAGCCAGTATGCACATGCCCATACTTCCTGTGCGGAAGCCACGAAGGCTCACTGTCTATTCTTTGCATTTACATTCTCTTTGCCAAAAATGGGCTGCATTTAATTCCACTTCGCAAAATGATGAACTACACCTACAGCAGAACCAACAGTATTTTGTACAACATAAAAATCCACATTGGGCCAAAGGGCAGACAATGAGGGTTTGAAGGTGGAAAAATCACTAAGTGCTGCTGAAAATACTGGGCCAAAACTGGCTGGATGTTTGCAAGGCAGATTTAACATTGCTGGGATAACATTGGTCAAACATTGGCAAAGGAAGATATTAAATGTCTGAAAGACTGTTGTATTTTTCACGCAGTTGCCAGTGTTGGCAAGGCCATTTGGTCTCCAAAACATTTACACCATGTTAAAAACTGCACACGCAATCAAGGTTCACTGTCAGTTCTCTGCATTAAAACTCCCCTTTGCCAAATTGGGCTGCATTTAAATCCACATTGCAAAACATTGGGGAATACAGATACAGCCAGACCAATAGTTTCTTTCCCACCATTAAATTCTACACTGACATTTGCCTAACATTGGCAAAGTAAGATATAAAGCTGGCATAAGTTCTGGGTGGCCTGCTGGGATTACATTTGTGCAAAGGAAGATATTAAATGTCTGAAAGACTGTTGTATTTTTCACACCATTGCCAGTGTTAGCCCATTGTTTACAAAATGTCAGTCATTTGGTCACCAAAACATTTATGCCATGTTTAAAACAGTGAAAACCACACACAAAATACAATTGTGGACTTGCAAAGAAATCAAGTGCTCAATTCCCATCTGGCCAGCAGAGGTATCACAGGAGAAACACTTACAAACATGATGTGTCCAGTAGTTGATTCTGGTGATAGCTAGCTACACTGACATTTGCTTCACATTGGCAAAGTAGCATTTAAAGTTGGCATAAGTTCTGGGTGGCCTGCTTGGATAACATTGGTGCAACACTGGCAAAGGAAGATATTAAATGTCTGAAAGACTGTTGTATATTTCAAACCGTTTCCAGTGTTGGCCCATTGTTTACAAAATGTTAAGGCCATTTGGTCTCAAACCTTTACACAATGTTACACATGCTGGCCCAAAATGGGATTGATGTTGGCAAAGTGGAATTTTCAAATAGCTAAATATCTGTCTAGCTAGCTATGCTAACGTTTGCCTAATATTGGCAAAGTAGGATTTAAAGATGGCAAAATGTCTAGGTGGACTGCTGGGATAACATTGGTCCAACACTGGCAAAGGAAGATATTACATGTCTGAAAGACTGTTGTTCATACTGTTGCCAGTGTTGGCCCATTGTTTATAACATGTCAAGGCCATTTAGTCACCAAAACAATTACGCCACATTTAAAACAGTGAAAACCACACACAAAAAACGATTGTGGACTTGCAAAAAAAGCAAGTGCTCAATTCCCATCTGGCCAGCAGAGGTATCACAGGAGTAACACTTACAATCCTGATGTCACTGTTAGACGATCCTGGTGATAGCTAACTACGCTGATGTTTGCCTAACATTAGCAAAGTAGGATTTAAAGATAGTATAAGTTCTGGGAGGCCTGCTAGGATAACACCGGCAAAGGAAGATATTAAATGTATGAAAGACTGTTGTATTTTTCACACGGTTGCCAGTGCTGGCCTATTGTTTACAAAATGTCAAGGCCATTTGGTCTCCAAAAAATGTACGTTTGAAACTGCACAAGCCATCAAGGTTCACTGTCAGTTCTCTGCATTAAAATTCCCCTTTACCAAGATGGGCTGCATTTAAATCCACATTGCAAAACATTGGGTAATACAGATACAGCTGGAACAACAGTTTCATGTCCACCATTAAATTCAAGTTGCTAACATTGGGCCAAAGGGCTGACAAGTTGGATTTGAAGGCGGCAAATACACTGTCAGTCATGCTGGCCCAAAATGGGCTGAATGTTGGCAAGGTGGATTTTCAAATGGGTAACTATCTGTCTAGCTAGGTACACTGATGTTTGCCTAACATTGGCAAAGTAGGATTTAAAGCTGGCATAAGTTCTAGGATGAATGCTGGGATAACATTGGTGCAACACTGGCAAAGGAAGATATTAAATGTCTGAAAGACTGTGGTATTTTTCATACAGTTGCCAGTGTTGGCCCATTGTTTACAAAATGTCAAGGCCATTTGGTCTCCAAAAGATTTATGCCATGTTTGAAACTGCATAAGCCATCAAGGTTCACTGTCAGTTCTCTGCATTAAAATTCCCCTTTGCCAAAGTGGACTGCATTAAAATCCACATTGCAAAACATTGGGGAATACAGATAGAGCAGGACCAACAGTTTGTAGTCCACTGTTAAATTCAACTTGCTAACATTGGGCCAAAGGGCCGGCAAGGTGGATTTGAAGGTGGCAAAATCACTGTCAGTCATGCTGGCCCAAAATGGGCTGAATGTTGGCAAGGTGGATTTTCAAATAGGTGTCTAGCTAGGTACACTGAGGTTTGCCTAACATTGGCAAAGTAGGATTTAAAGCTGGCAAAAGTTCTGGGATGAATGCTGGGATAACATTGGTGCAACACTGGCAAAGGAAGATATTAAATGTCTGAAAGGCTGTTGTATTTTTCACACAGTTGCCAGTGTTGGCCCATTGTTTACAAAATATCAAGGCCATTGGGTCACCAACACATTTACGCCATGTTTAAAACATTGAAAACTACACATAAAATACGATTGTGGACATACAAAGAAAGCAAATGCTCAATTCCCATTTGGACAGCAGAGGTATCAAAGGAGAAACACTTACAATCATGATGTCTCTGATAGACGATCCTGGTGACAGCTAGCTACACTGACGTTTGCCTAACATTGGCAAAGGAGGATTTAAAGATGGCATAAGTTCTGGGTGGCCTGCTAGGAAAACATTGGTCCAACACTGGCAAACAAGATATAAAAATGACTGAAAGACTGTTGTATTTTTCACACCCTTGCCAGTGTTGGCCCATTGTTTACAAAATGTCAAGCCCATTTGGTCTCAAACATTTATACCATGTTTAAATCTGCACAAGCCATCAAGGTTCACTGTCAGTTCTCTGCATTAAAATTCCCATTTGGCAAGGTGGGCTGCATTTAAATCCACATTGCAAAACATTGGGGAATACAGATACTGCAGGACCAACAGTTTCTTGACCACCATTAAATTGAAGTTGCTAACATTGGGCCAAAGGGCCGGCAAGGTGGATTTGAAGGCGGCAAAAACACCGTCAATCATGCTGGCCCAAAATGTGCAAAGTAGGATTTAAAACTGGCACAAGTTCTGGGAGGCCTAGTGGGATAAAATTGGTCCAACACTGGCAAAGGAAGATATTATGGGCAGTGTTAGCCCATTGTTTACAAAATGTCAAGGCCATGTAGTCACCAAAAGAATTACGCCATGTTTAAAACGGTGAAAACCACAGAGAAAATACGATATGGCCAGCAGAGTTATCACAGGAGAAACACTTACAATCATGATGACTCTGGTAGACAATCCTGGTGATAGCTAGCTACGCTGACATTTGCCTCACATTGTCAAAGTAGGATTTAAAGCTGGCATAAGTTCTGGGAGGAATGGTTGGATAACATTGGTCAAACACTTGCAAAGGAAGATATTACATGTCTGAAAGACTGTTGTATGTTTGACACCGTTGGCAGTGTTAGCCCATTGTTTACAAAATGTCAAGGCCATTTGGTCTCAAACATTTACACCATGTTTGAAACTGCACCAGCCATCAAGGTTCACTGTCAATTCTCTGCATTAAAATTCCCTTTCACCAAGATGGGCTGCATTTAAATCCACATTGCAAAACATTGGGTAATACAGATACAGCTGGAACAACAGTTTCTTGTCCACCATTAAATTCAAGTTCCTAACATTGGGCCAAAGGGCCGGCAAGGTGGATTTGAAGGTGGCAAAAACGCTGTCAGTCATGCTGGCCCAAAATGGGCTGAATGTTGGCAAGGTGGATTTTCAAATAGGTAAATATCTGGCTAGCTACGTACACTGACCTTTGCCTAACATTGGCAAAGTAAAGCTGGCATAAGTTCTGAGAGGCCTGGTGGGATAACATTGGTCCAACACTGGCAAAGGAAGATATTACATGTCTGAAAGACTGTTGTATGTTTGACACCATTTGCAGTGTTGGCCCATTGTTTACAAAATGTTAAGGCCATTTGGTCTCCAAAACATTTACGCCATGTTTAAAACAGTGAAAACCACACACAAAATATGATAGTGGACTTACAAAGAAGGCAAGTGCTCAATTCCCATCTGGCCAGCAGAGGTGTCACAGGAGAAACAGTTTCAATCATGATGTCTCTGGTAGACGATCCTGGTGATAGCTAACTACGCTGACATTTGCATAACATTGGCAAAGCAGGATTTAAAGATGGCATAAGTTCTGGGTGGCCTGCTGGGATAACATTGGTCCAACACTGGCAAAGGAAGATATTAAATGTCTGAAAGACTGTTGTATTTTTCACACCATTCCTAGTGTTGGCTCATTGTTTACAAAACGTCAAGGCCATTTGGTCTACAAAACATTTATACCATGTTTGAAACTGCACAAGCCATCAAGGTTCACTGTCAGTTCTCTGCATTAAAATTCCCATTTGCCAAGGTGGGCTGCATTAAAATCCACATTGCAAAACATTGGCGAATACAGATACTGTAGGACCAACAGTTTCTTGTCCACCATTAAATTCAACTTGCTAACATTGACCCAAAAGGGCCGGCAAGTTGGATTTTGAAGGCGGCAAAAACACTGCTGGCCCAAAATGGGCTGAATAATGGAAAGGTGGATTTTCAAATAGGTAAATATCTGTCTAGCTAGGTACACTGATGGGATAATCATTGGTCGAACACTGGCAAAGGAAGATATTAAATGTCTGAAAGACATGTGTATTTTTCACACAGTTGCCAGTGTTGGCCCATTTTTTACGAAATGTCAAGGCCATTTGGTCACCAAAACAATTAGGCCATGTTTAAAACAGTGAAAACCATACACAAAATACGATTGTGGACTTGCAAAGAAAGCAAGTGCTCAATTCCCATCTGGCCAGACGCGGTATCACAGGAGAAACACTTACAATCATGATTTCTCTGGTAAATGATACTGATTATAGCTAGCTACGCTGACGTTTGTCTAACATTGGCAAAGTACGACTTAAATCTGGCATAAGTTCTGGGTGGCCTTCTGGAATAACATTGGTGCAGCACTGGCAAAGGAAGACATTACATGTCTGAAAGACTGTTGTATGTTTTACACCGTTGGCAGTGTTAGCCCATTGTTTACAAAATGTTAAGGCCATTTGGTCTCAAACATTTACACAATGTTTAAAACGGTGAAAACTACACATAAAATACGATTGTGGACTTGCAAAGAAAGCAAGTGCTCAATTCCCATTTGACCAGCAGAGGTATCACAGGAGAAACACTTACAATCATGAATAAAACATTGGCAAAGTAGGATTTAAAGTTGGCATAACTTCTGGGAGGCCTGCTGGGATAACATTGGTCCAAAACTGGCAAAGGAAGATATTACATGTCTGAAAGACTGTTGTATGTTTGACACCGTTGCAATTGTTAGCCCATTGTTTACAAAATGTCTAGGCCATTTATTCTCCAAAACATTTACACCATGTTTGAAACTGCACAAGCCATCAAGGTTCACTGTCAGTTCTTTGCATTAAAATTCCCCTTTACCAAGATGGGCTGCATTTAAATCCACATTGCAAAACATTGGGGAATACAAATACAGCTGGAACAACACGTTCTTGTCCACCCTTAAATTCAACTTGCTAACATTGGGCCAAAGGCCCGCAAGGTGGATTTGAAGGCCGCAAAGCACTGTCAGTCATGCTGGACCAAAATGGACTGAATGTTGGCAAGGTGGATTTTCAAATAGGTAAATATCTGGCTAGCTAGGTACACTGACGTTTGCCTAACATTGGCAAAGTAAAGCTGGCATAAGTTCTGGGAGGCCTGCTGGGATAACATTGGTCCAACACTGGCAAATGTCTGAAAGACTGTTGTATTTTTCACAGAGTTGCCAGTGTTGGCCCATTGTTTACAAAATGTCAAGGCCATTTGGTCTCCAAAACATTTACGCCATGTTTAAAACTGCACAAGCCATCAAGGTTCACTGACAGTTCTCTGCATTAAAATTCCCTTTTGCCAAGGTGGGCTGCAATTAAATACACATTGCAAAACATTGGCGATTACAGATACTGTAGGACCAACCATTTCTTGTCCACCATTAAATTCAACCTGCTAACATGGAGACAAAGGGCCAGCAAGGTGGATTTCAAGGTGGCAAATACACTGCCAGTCATGCTGGCCCAAAATGGGCTGAATGTTGGCAAGGTGGATTTTCAAATAGGTAAATATCTGTCTAGCTAGGTACACTGATGTTTGCCTAACATTGGCAAAGTAGGATTTAAAGCTGGCATAAGTTCTGGGAGGAATGCTGAGATAACATTGGTGCAACACTGGCAAAGGAAGATATTAAATGTCTGAAAGACTGTTGTATATTTCATACCGTTCTCAGTGTTGGCCCATTGTTTACAAAATGTCAAGGCCATTTGGTCACCAAAACATTTATGCCATGTTTGAAACAGTGAAAAACACATACAAAATACGATTGTCGACTTGCAAAGAAAGGAAGTGCTAATTCCCATCTGGCCCACAGAGGTATCACAGGAGAAACACTTACAATCATGATGTCTCTGGTAGATGATCCTGGTGATAGCTAGCTACGCTGACGTTTGCCTAATATTGGCAAAGTAGGATTTAAAGCTGGCATAAGTTTTGGGTGGCCTGCTCGGATAACATTGGTCCAACACTGGCAAAGGAAGATATTAAATGTCTGTTGTATTTTTCACACCGTTGCCAGTGTTGGCCAATTGTTTACAAAATGTCAAGGCCATTTGGTCACCAAAACATTTACACCATGTTTGAAATAGTGAAAACCACACACAAAATACGATTGTGGACTTGCAAAGAAAGCAAGTGCTCAATTCCCATTTGGCCAGCAGAGGTTTCACAGGAGAAACACTTACAATCATGATGTTTCCGATAGTTGATCCTGGTGATAGCTAGCTACGCTGACGTTTGCCTGGCATTGACAAAGTAGGATATAAAGATGGCATAATTCGTGGGTGGCCTGCTCGGATAACATTGGTGCAACACTGGCAAAGGAAGATATTAAATGTCTGAAAGACTGTTGTATTTTTCACACCGTTCCCAGTGTTGGCCCATTGTTTACAAAATGTCAAGGCCATTTGGTCACCAAAACATTTCCGCCATGTTTAAAACAGTGAAAAACACATACAAAATACGATTGTCGACTTGCAAAGAAAGGAAGTGCTCAATTCCCATCTGGCCAGCAGAGGTCTCTCAGGAGAAACACTTACAGATATGATGTTTCCGGTAGCTGATCTTGGTGATAGCTAGGTACACTGACATTTGGCTAACATTGGCAAAGTAGGATTTAAAGATGGTATTAGTTCTGGGTGGCCTTCTGGAATAACATTGGTGCAAAGGAAGATATTAAATGTCTGAAAGACTGCTGTATTTTTCACACCTTTGCCAGTGTTGGCCCATTGTTTACAAAATGTCAAGGCCATTTGGTCTCAAACATTTACACCATGTTTAAAGCTGCACAAGCCATCAAGGTTCAATGTCAATTCTCTGCATTAAAGTTCCCCTTTGGCAAGGTGGACTGCATTTAAATCCACATTGCAAAACATTGGGGAATACAGATATAGCAGGACCAACAGTTTGTAGTCCACCGTTAAATTCAACTTGCTAACATTGGGCCAAAGGGCCGGCAAGGTGGATTTGAAGGTGGCAAAAACACTGTCAGTCATGCTGGCCCAAAATGGGCTGAATGTTGGCAAGGTGGATTTTCAAATAGGTAAGTACCTGTCTAGCTAGGTACACTGATGTTTGCCTAACATTGGCAAAGTAGGATTTAAAGCTGGCAAAAGTTCTGGGATGAATGCTGGGATAACATTGGTGCAACACTGGCAAAGGAAGATATTAAATGTCTGAAAGACTGTTGTATTTTTCACACAGTTGCCAGTGTTGGCCCATTGTTTACAAAATACCAAGGCCATTGGGTCACCAACACATTTACGCCATGTTTAAAACATTGAAAACTACACATAAAATACGATTGTGGACTTACAAAGAAAGCAAGTGCTCAATTCCCATTTGGCCAGCAGAGGTTTCACAGGAGAAACACTTACAATCATGATGTTTCCGATAGTAGATCCTGGTGATAGCTAGCTACGCTGACATTTGCCTAACATTGGCAAATCAGGATTTAAAGATGGCATAAGTTCTGGGTGGCCTGCTCGGATAACATTGGTGCAACACTGGCAAAGGAAGATATTGAATGTCTGAAAGACTGTTGTATTTTTCACACCGTTGCCAATGTTGGCCCATTGTTTACAAAATGTCAAGGCCATTTGGTCTCCAAAAAATTTACGCCATGTTTGGCAAAAGGGAATTTTAATGCAGAGAACTGACAGTTAACCTTGATGGCTTATGCAGTTTCAAAGTGGGCTGCATTAAAATCCACATTGCAAAACATTGGGGAATACAGATACAGCTGGAACAACAGTTTCTTGACCACCATTAAATTCAAGTTGCTAACATTGGGCCAAACGGCCGGCAAGGTGGATTTGAAGGCGGCAAATACACTGTCAGTCATGCTGGCCCAAAATGGGCTGAATGTTGGCAAGGTAGATTTTCAAATAGGTAAATATCTCTCTAGCTAGGTACACTGACATTTGCCTAATAGTGGCAAAGTAGGATTTAAAGCTGGCACAAGTTCTGGGAGGCCTGGTGGGATAAAATTGGTGCAACACTGGCAAAGGAAGACATTACATGTCTGAAAGACTGTTGTATGTTTGACACCATTGGCAGTGTTAGCCCATTGTTTACAAAATGTTAAGGCCATTTGGTCTCCAAAACATTTACACAATGTTTAAAACAGTGAAAACTACACATAAAATACGATTGTGGACTTGCAAAGAAAGCAAGTGCTCAATTCCCATTTGGCCAGCAGAGGTATCACAGGAGAAACACTAACAATCATGAATAAAACATTGGCAAAGTAGGATTTAAAGCTGGCATAACTTCTGGGAGGCCTGCTGGGATAACATTGGTCCAAAACTGGCAAAGGAAGATATTACATGTCTGAAAGACTGTTGTATGTTTGACACCGTTGCAATTGTTAGCCCATTGTTTACAAAATGTCTAGGCCATTTATTCTCCAAAACATTTACACCATGTTTGAAACTGCACAAGCCATCAAGGTTCACTGTCAGTTCTTTGCATTAAAATTCCCCTTTACCAAGATGGGCTTCATTTAAATCCACATTGCAAAACATTGGGGAATACAGATACAGCTGGAACAACACTTTCTTGTCCACCCTTAAATTCAACTTGCTAACATTGGGCCAAAGGCCGGCAAGGTGGATTTGAAGGCCGCAAAAACACTGTCAGTCATGCTGGAGCAAAATGGGCTGAATGTTGGCAAGGTGGATTTTCAAATAGGTAAATATCTGGCTAGCTAGGTACACTGATGTTTGCCTAACATTGGCAAAGTAAAGCTGGCATAAGTTCTGGGAGGCCTGCTGGGATAA
>JAOVYV010151755.1:0-12661 GCA_025674545.1 Hassar affinis
GACATTTAGGGGTGTAGTCTCTTAGGGGTGTACTCACTTTTGTTGCTGGTGGTTTAGACATTAATGGCTGTATATTGTGTTATTTTGATGGAAGAATAAATTTACACTGTTATATAAGCTGCAAACAGACTACTCTTCATTGTGTCAAAGTGACATTTTGTCAATGTTGTTCCATGAAAAGTTATACTTAAATATCTGCAGAAATTTGAGGGGTGTACTCACTTTTGTGATACACTGTATATGGAACTTGGCCTTTGATTTGGAGATAATACTAGGGCTCACTCCATATAATGCCACAACTTTTTCTGCACACCAGCTTGAAGTTGCCCTATTGCATGGGCCCTATGCAATAATATGAAATGAAATCCATATGAAATAATATACCAAACACAAATTTCCTTACTTTTTGTGATAAGTTTAGTAACTTTGTGACTTTTTGAAGGTTTCAGCATGTGTATGCACATGCAGAAGAAGGGATCCGGGTAATTCTCACCGCCCAACAGTTATCACCAAACTCCCATACATTTTCAATCAAAAGTTGTCTTTGTCAAAAAAAATATCTTGAATATAACAGCTCAAACTGTAAAGAGTTATCATCTCTCAATCTGATATGATCAGTTTCTACATACAAAAACCCTTACCTTTTTGATTTTCTTGATTTCAGAGTCATCTTCACTAGGGACAATAGTGGGGTTGGACTGGATCGTCTCATTGTCTTTAAGCAGTCCAGCAATCTGCCAAAGTGAACAACTTATAATAACCATGCACACATATACATGGCTTTTAAATATTTAACTCTTCTTAAATGGCTAACTGAACTTATATATTGGAATGAGTACATTTTGTTCACACAGTGATAATAATATCAGTCAAATTCCAATAATGTCGTTCAAAAAAGGGTATCAGAGGCTAGAGTGGGCACAGGCTCAAAAATGGACAGTTTTTTTAAGTATAGTAAGTATTGTTACCTTAGAATAATAAGGACTCAAGTGGAAGTAAAAGTACTCATCAAAATGATTTGAGTAATGAGTAAAAAGGAATGTCATAACTACTCAATTAGTGAGTAACTGCATCAGATGATTTATTACAGTTCAGCATATGTTATGTTAAGATATGTTATATCTTCTCCAGATCTGTGTTTCCATACAATCCTGTCTCTGAGCTCTACTGGCAATTCTTTCCTCGTGGCTTGGTTTTGGCTCTGATATGCATTGTCAGTTGTGAGACCTTATATAGCAGGGATGTGTCTTTCCAAATCATGTCCAATCAACTGAATTTACCACAGGTGGACTCCAATCAAGTTGCAGAAACATCTCAAAGATGATCAAGAGAAATGGGAGGTCACCAGAGCTAAATTCCAAGGGTTATAGCCAAAGATGTTTAAGAAAAATGTATGTATTTATTGTGATATATTTTTATATTCTGTGAACTGCACATTGTGGCTTCCATGTGTGGGTTTGTGTTACAGGTCTTTCTTATTTGTAGTACATTCCAAACTCTCTGAACTCTCTCATCAAAAGGCATATCTTATTAGAAAACCTGCTACATAACTGATCCAAGCCTAAGCAAGCCAGTCACAGTATCCTGAACCCTGAACAGTAGAATGGATGCAGACCAGCCATCAGAACCTGTTCTCTGCCTGTCCCAAAGCCCACCAATTGATGTCATAAATTTCATGGATGCCTCATTTGTCAAGCAGCTCTAGTTTAAAACCATGCCTATGCAACCTGCGCTCTATGTTCAAGCTCTAGATGGAGGCCCTATAGGTAATGGTTTTATAACACATGGTCAGTACCCCTTGAGCTACAAGTAAGCACCCTAGCTACAAATAAAAACTTTATCAAAGTTAAATTCTCACACCCACCACTGCTACCTCTGCTGGACTTTTCCTTGTAGAGAAAAAAGGGGAGGCCTCAAACCTTAACCTTTGAGTACAAAACTCAAACCTTTGAATATAATCTGAGCAGAATCCAAGAAGAAGATGAATGGAAGATGGCATTTAGCACCTCTATTGGCCACAGTGAATATTTGGTTATACCATATGGGCTCTCTTGAGCCCCTCTCAACAAATTAGAAGAAGATGAAACTGCATCGCATTACCTTTATTTCCTTTAAGCTAAACTCAGAAGAAAGAAACAATGATGTGACCAAGAGAGAATTACTGGCCATCAAACAAGCCCTACAGGAATGGAAACTAGCCCTACAGGAATGGAGGGCACTATGCACTCCTACTCTATACATATTACAAAAACCTGAAAAGGGTCATATATAAAAAGAGTCATAAAAATTGCCATATCTCTTACAGACTTGGCTTCAAGAATGGCAAAGCCAATGCACTGGTGGTACATGTGCCTCATTGTTGGAATTGTTGGAGAACATTAGTGAGCAAACAGCATCATGAAAGAACAAGGAACACGCCAGACAGGTCAGGAATAACGTTGTGGTGAAGTGTAAAGCAGGGTGAGGTTATAAAAAATATCCCAAGCTATGAACATCTCACTGAGCACTGTTCAGTCCTACAAAGATGAAACCTACAAAGACATGGCCTTCCACCTAAACTGATTGCCCAGGCAAGGAGAACACTAATTAGATAAGCAGACAAGAGGTCCTTGGTCACTCTGGAGGAGCTGCAGAGCTCCACAGCTCAGGTGGGAGAATCTGTCTACAGGACAACTATTAGTTATGTACTCCAAATTATGGCCTTTATGGATGAGTGGCAAGAAGAAAGCCATGTAGGCGACACAGCAAACATATGGAAGAAGGTGCTCTGGTCAGGTGACACCAAAGTTGAACTTTTTGGCCTAAATGCAAATCACTATGTGTGGCATAAAACTAAAAATGCACATCACCCTGAACACACCATCCCCACCGTGAAACATGGTGGTGGCAGCATCATGCTGTCGGGATGCAATTCTTCAGAGGGACAGGGAAGCTGGTCAGAAGATGGATTGAGATAAATGCAGGGCAACCTGGAGGAAAACCTGTTAGAGGCTGCAAAAGACTTGAGACAGGGTCATAGGTTCACCTTCCAGCAGGGCAACGACCCTAAACATACAGCCATGTAGTGCCAATAGTCTACAAATGTCCATTAATAAGGTGATTACAGGATGTGCTATTGATGACTTGCTGAGTTAGTGCCACAAAATTGTGGGTCATTTTAAGCATAGATCAATGAATTCACATCAATTGAAGTGGACAACAGCAAAGAAGCTGGTGCTCAAGCAGGATGTCTCATTGGAACTCTACTGGCAATGTCTGCTGGCAATGCCTGGCCACAATGTCACTGCGTGACATAGAATCAGACTTTGAGAAACTTGTAAAACTTGCAAGTTGTTGCAGCCAATGAACTACTGAGATATTTGGCAGGTAATATTATATGACATGTTCAGTGGTTTTGCCTACTGTGCACAACCTTTTAAAGTTAATGGCACGATCAGTTTACACTTTGGATTCAGATGATGTAGATGACAATGGAAGTAAACCTCGTAGAGGTGAGAAGTTCTGTGATATATGGCTGAACCAAGTTGTTGTCACCACAGATCTGCTTGTAAAATAGAACAGTGATGAACAGCAACAACATTTTCAATGGCCCTATGTGTAAGGACCAAGACATGGAGGCAAACTTAAGAAGCAAATGTGGTATTTTATTTTAACGAACTAAAGATACTGCACAGAGTGGGGAGAAAACATAAACAATAAAACATAAACACCAAAGTTCAAAACGAAACTGAATAAGCCAGTCCGCGTTGAAAGGAAGCTCCACCACTCTGGCAAAACCTCTGCAAAAACATAAAACACAACGAACGAGGCTAAAATTCTATCTTAGCTCAAAGTAGCTTGAATTCAGGTCTACCAGCTTTAGCTTTGGATATTCCAAGTTAATGACTAAGCATTCTTGTAAGTCACTCTGGATAATAGTGCCTGCTAAATGCCATAAATGTAAATGTAAATGGTAAGAAAGTATAGTTGCACAGTTTCCCCACTTCTGTGATGCAAGTAAGATTGTGTTTTGTGCTGTTACTTACATTCAGCTATCAAACGACAAAACAGAGGTTAAGCTATAAAAAAAAGCTAGAGTAGCACCGCTTTAATCAAACAACCATAATGCAGCTGCAGTCTTAGTTGTATATCTTGACAGGTTGCTGAAATTTACATAACATGACAATTCTCAGCTACATTACAAACATAACAGAAACAAAATAGAGACAAAATAGAGTTTTATTCATTTGAATAAAACTTCTCAAATGTAGTGCAGCCCAGAAGATGAAGCAATACACATTATCAGAACTACTTTCCTTCAGACAACAGCTTGGATAAAAAGCCCTTTTTATCCAAAAGACTTTCTCCCCAAGTCTCAATTTTTGTAGCCAAGAAGAATGGAAGAACAAGGTGTCATCCTTGGTGATGATCCTGAAATATCCCGCTAACCAACTTCTAAAATACTTTTACAACTGGACAAAACATAAAAGAGCAGTAGCATGGAACTTGAGATTTCTGGAAGCAATTCAACAACGAAGACAAAGGAAAGAAAGCACAAAGCAGGAGTGACACTGAGACATACTGTACCTATTACTACCCTAACAATGGAAGACCTGAGTACAGCACAAAAAAGCCAGAGTGCACTTTGTACAGAAGGAGTCATACCCTCAGGTAACTGCTGCCCAAACGCAGGGTAAAGAATCCTGCTTACCTGTATAAACTTGACCCATGATGGTAGATACTGGGAATGGGTGGAAGTCTGAGCAAAGCTGCCCTACCAGAGGAAACAAAGCATTGTGATATCTTCCCAAAAGTCATATCTCAAAGCTGATTCTTCATCATGTGCATGAAGCAGCTTGACAAGAAGAAATTATGCTTTATACACTTAATAGTGGTGTCTGTTTTTTTCTCCTCAAGCCAACACAGCAGACAAAAAAGTTTTTCTGAGAACATAATATACAATCACCATCCACTTCATTAGGAACACCTGTACATATATGCTTATATATGCACTTATCTACAACCCCAATTCCAATGACATTGGGACATTGTGTAGAACATAAATAAAAACAGAATACATGTATATGGTGAAATGCACCCCATATTCAATTGAATGCACTACAAAGACAAGATATTTAATGCTCAAATGGATAAACTTTATTGTTTTTTGCAAATCATTGAAAACTCATTTTGAATCTGATGCCTGCAACATGTTCCAAAACAGTTGGGACAGGGGTATGTTTACCACTGTGTTACATCACCTTTCCTTTTAACAACAGGAACTGTTTGGAACTAAGGACAATAATTGTTGAAGCTTTGTAGGTGGAATTCTTTCCCACTCTTGCTTGATGTACAACTTCAGTGGCTCAACAGTCCGGGGTCTCCGTTGTCATATTTTGTGCTTCATAATGTGGCACACATTTTCAATGGGAGACAGGTCTGGAGTGCAGACAGGCCAGACTAGTACCTGCACTCTTTTACTATGAAGCCACGCTGTTGTAACACATGCAGAATATGGCTTGGCATTGTCTTGCTGAAATAAGCAGGGACGTCCCTGAAAAAGACTTTGCTTGGATGGCAGCATATGCTGCACCAAAACCTGTATGTACTTTTCAGCATTAATGGTTCCTTCACAGATGTGTAAACCCATGCCATGAACATCTCATGTTTCACAATGGGGAAGGTTACCCATACCATGGACACTAACACACCCCCATACCATCAGAGATGCTGGCTTTTGTGCTTTTCCTCTTTGGCCTGGAGGACACAACGTCCATGATTTCCAAAAAAAATTTAAATGTGGACTCGTCAGACCACAGGACACTTTTCCGCTTTGTGTTAGTCCATCTCAGATGATATTGGGCCCAGAGAAGCCAGCGGAATTGATATATGGCTTTCACTTTACATGGTAGAGTTTTACCTTGCACTGTGTTCAGTGTCAATGGTTTTCTGAAGTGTTCCTGAGCCCATGTGGTAATATCTATTACAGAATGATGTCTGGTTTTTATGCAGTGCCGTCTGAGGGATCGAAGGTTATGGGTATTCAATGTTGGTTTTAGGCCTTGCCGCTTACTTGCGGAGATTTCTCCAGATTCTCAGAATCTTTTGATGATGTTATGGAGGTTAGATGAGGATATCCCTACATTCCTTGCAATTGCACATTGAGAAACATTGTTTTTAAACTCTTGTACTATTTGCTCATGCAGTTGTTCACAAAGTGGTGAACCTCAATCCATCCTTGCTTGTGAATGACTGAGCCTTCCATCATGACACTCACCTGTTTCCAATTAACCTGTTCACCTGTGGAATGTTCCAAACAGGTGTTTTTGAGCATTCATCAACTTTCCCAGTCTTTTGTTGCCCCTGTCCCAGCTGTTTTGGAACATGTTGCAGGCATCAAATTCAAAATGAGTGAATATTTGCAAAAAAAAAAAAAGCAATAAAGTTTATCCATTTGAACATTAAATATCTTGTCTTTGTAGTGTATTCAATAGAATAAGGGTTAAAAAGGATTTGCAAATCATCATATTCTGTTTTTATTTTATTATTATTATTTTTATTTTTTTTACACAACGTACCAACTTCATTGGAATTGGGGTTGTAGTAAGTCAATCATGAAAAGAATCATAAAGACACAGGCCAAGAGCTTCAGTTAATATTCATATCAAATATGAGTATGCTGGAAAAAAAATGATCTCTGTGACTTTAACCATGGCATGGTTGTTGGTATCAAATTGGCAGGTTTAAGCATTTCAGATACTGCTGACTTCCTGGGATTTTAACCCTCACCAGTCTCTAGTGTTTACACAGTATGGTGCAAAAAAACAGGCTACAAAACCTACTTGATGAAAATGTTTAAAAAAAAAATGTTTGAGCTTAGCAAAATTCTATAGATTCCAACATATATGGATTCAGCCTGGCCATGGAACAACAAACCAGCTCTTCAATATTTCATGTATACTAGAGAGATCATGGGAGTTTGCTATCATGGGCAGAGACTAACCTGGACAGTTGAAGAATAGATTTTTTATAATCTTTAACTGCCCAGTTGGTGAACCTGTAGCCATCAAAGCCTTAGTTTTTTTCAGATAATTTAAGATATTTTACAAAACCTACTTTTGAATATTTGTCCTAGGTTTTATCCCAATCTGCAAAATTCAGTGTCAAAACATTCAGACTGTGTTTGAAACATACAAACATGCAAAGATACAAAGAGTCTGAAACATACAAACAATCTGAAAGCTTTTGAAATTTGCAACAGATGGAGGATTTGAAATTTGGGCTGATAAGTCCAACAGACACAAGGAATGACACAATCAGTTCTATGCAGGCACTTGATGGGGCTAACATTCCCCTATTATCTCAAAACATGAATGGTAGTGTGACGGTCACTTTAGGTGTAAATGCTTGTACTAGAGAGAGAGAGTAAAGATGCCAATGGATACACATGTATGGTGGTTAGTGCTAGGTTGTAGCCTGTATGCTCTGCCTACTGATGTTATCCTGGATTGTGATGTGGTGAAGTGTGGGTGCTCCCCAGCCGAATAAATGGTCTCCATTGCTGCTGTTTCTCGTGTGTTTCATCTGGAAGCCAGGCCAGGTAACTAACCACCCAGTAGCATCTCTCCCACCGGGCTTCGTCCCCCCACTAAGCAGCCATCACAGTAGGTTCAGGTTGTGACCCACTACTATCTAATGAAGTCTCACTCTGACTGGCCAATGCAGGGGGGCACTATTGATGTTTATGGAAATAAAACCAACCATATTTCTAAAATGTATCTTAAACTTGCCTTTTAATTGTTAAGCTTTGCATGTTTTATATCTTTTTTAACATATGTCAACAACATGGCAGTCACATTCAAATCAATTAATTCAAACTGTGTGATAGTTTTGTGGGTAGGGAATATGGTGCTTGAACCCTGGTTATTTTGATATTGCTATTACAGACATTTATCTTGCAAATGTTAATGATATTTTTGATCATCATAAAATGGTACCTGGTGAATGTTGTAAGTAATTGTCAGACAACAATTAGGGGCCAGTATTCCATAGCCTTTTTATGATGTTTTGTTTTCTTTCATATTTTTGTGTTGATTGATGCATTCAAATTAAAAATGTAGTAAAAACTTTGTATGCAATATGAGAAATTATGCATTATATGTTATTATTGTCTGGATTAATTATTTAAAAAATATAGTGCATAAATGAATTCCAAGATATAGTAAGGTTAATTCATATGAACAATTAGGTCCCCAAATAGAAAATTTAGAACAGGGCATGACAAGGTGGTTGAAAGTTCAGAATAATTAAAACGAGTAAGATAAGACAAGCATCAACTATTTTATACTTTTATACTTTTAATTACATAAAAAACACTACATGGTCTGGCTCCAGAGTACCTTAGTGAACTCATTGAGTACTATAACCCAGCACATTTGCTTCGTTCACAGGATGCAGGGTTACTTAGATTTCCTAGTATTAAAAAGATCACAAATGGTGGAAGAGCATTTTCTTATAATGCCCCACAACTTTGGAATAGTCTTCCTGCCTCTGTTCCGGACTCAGAGTCAGTCTCAATGTTCAAGTCTATATTAAATACATATTTATTTACTCAGGCTTTTGATTAGTCTTTTCACATGTTAACTTGTTGCTTTACTCTGAGGTTCACCCGAGGTCAATTGATGCAAATTAGGACTGTCATACCAACAATGCAGCTGACGCAAATCTGACGTTTGAAGAACAGTTGTTTTATATATGTGTGTATGTATGTGTATATATACACAGACCCATTCCAAAAAATTTTAATATCATCAAGTTGATTAATTTCCATAATTCCGTTCAAAAAGTTAAACTTTCATAGATTATAGATTCAGGGCCCACAATTTCAATGATTCAAGTATTTATTTGTTTTGTATTTTTATTTGTTTATTTGTATATTTTAACATAATTTGGGCTTCATTCCAAACTTCTCAGTTTTTGCAGGAAAAAAAAATTAAGATCACATCAAATCAATCAAAATATGGTACTTTCAAAACGATATGTCAATCTTCAATACTTGCTTGGGAATCCCTTTGCTTTAATCACTGCCTCTTGAGATAGATTCTCAATGGGGTTTAGGTCCGTTGAGTTGGCTAGCCAGTCAAGCACTGTGATGGCATGGGCATCAAACCAGGTTTTGGTGCTTCTGGCGGCATGGGCAGGAGCCAGGTCCTGCTGGAAGATGAAATCTGCATCTTTGCGTGTGTGTGTGTGAAGGAGTCCATCCTTCAGCTGGATGGCTTGGGGTAAGAAGCTAGAACCTAATCGTGTTGGACCGGAGGCTGTGATACCTTCTTCCCGATGGCAGGATGGAGAAGAGGTTGTGTGAAGGGTGGATGGGGTCATCCACAATGCTGGTTGCTTTGCGGATGCAGAGGGTGGTGTAGATATCTATGATGGATGGAAGAGAGGTTCCGATGATCCTTTCAGCTGTCCTCACTATTCGCTGGAGGGTCTTGCAGTCGGAGACGGTGCAGTTCCCAAACCAGGCAGTGATGCAGCTGCTCAGGATGCTCTCTATGGTTCCTCTGTAGAAGGTGCTGAGGATGAGTGAAGGGAGATGGGTCTTTCTCAGCTTCTGGAGGAAGTAGAGAGGCTGCTGGTCTTTCTTGGCTGTAGAGCTGGTGTTCAGGGTCCAGGTGAGGTTCTCTGCTAAGTGGACACCAAGGAACTTGGTGCTCTTAACAATCTCCACAAAAGACCCATCAATGTTAAGTGGAGAGTGATTTTGACATGCTCTCCTGAAGTTAACAATCATTTCCTTATTTTTGTCTATGTTCAGGTGAACTTTATAATGTGGTTTGAACTGTGTTTTGCCACACAGTCATGAGCCAGCAGGGTGAACAGCATAGGACTCAGAACACTGTCCTGGGGAGTTCCAGTGTTCAGTATGATTGTGCTGGAGATGCTGTTCCCAACCGGGACTGATTGGGGCCTCTCAGTCAGAAAGTCCAGGACCCAGTTACAGAGAGAGCTGTAGAGGCCCAGCAGACTTAGCTTTCCGATGAGGTTCTGTGGTACGATGGTGTTGAATGCTGAGCTGAAATCTAAGAACAGCATTCTGGCATAGGTGACCTTCTCTAGGTGGTAGAGTGAGAGATGAAGGGTAGTGGTGATGGCATTGTCCATGGAGCAGATGGGATGATACACAAATTGTAGGCGGTCCAGTGAAGGGGGCAGCTGGGTCTTGATGTTTCTCATGACTAGCCTCTCAAAGCACTTGTTGATGATCGGAGTGAGTGTTTCGGGACCGAAGTCATTGAGGCAGGACACGGTGGACTTCGTGATGATGGTGGTGGTTTTGAGGCTCGTTGGGACAGTGGAGCTGCTCAGGGAGGTATTGAAAATGTCCGTGAGAACATCCTTCAGCTGGTCTGTACACTCTCTGAGCACTCTGCCGGGGATGTTGTCCAGTCCCGCAGCTTTCTGTGGGTTGACTCTGCACAGAGTTTTCCTTACATCCACCACAGTCAGACACAACACCTGTTCGTCTGGCTTGGGCATGGTCTTCCTTGCCAGCATGTCATTTTGTGCCTCAAACTGGGCATAGAAGTCATTCAGCACATTAGGGAGAGAGGCACTGGTGACATTGTCCTATAGTTGGAGATGGAGACGGAGACGGCCTGAATGCCTTGCCACATGTGCCGCTTATCACCTGTGTCATTGAAGTGGCTGTAGATTCTCTGAGCATGTGCGCGCTTTGCCTCTCTGATGGCTCGTGACAATTTGGCTCTAGCTTTCCTCAGGGCCACCTTGTTACCTGCTCTGAAAGCTGAGTTGCAGGTCCTCAGCGGCACACGCACCTCAGCAGACATCCATGGCTTCTGGTTTGGGTGTGAAATGATGGTCTTGGAGACAGTAACATCATCAATACACTTGCTGATGTAGCCAGTTACTGATGCTGTATACTCCTCCAGGTTAACTGTGTCGCCGGTGGCTGCAGCCTCCCTGAACATGTCCCATGCTGTGCACTCAAAACAGTCCTGAAGGGAAGAGATGGCGCCTACTGGCCAGGTTTTCATTTGTTTCTGAACTGGTCTGGAACATTTGATGAGTGGCCTATAAGCTGGAGGCAGCCACACAGACACGTGGTCAGAGCACGCGAGGTGGGGGCGGGGTTCCGCCCAGTACGCACTGGGGATGTTTGTGTAAACAAGGTCCAGCGTGTTTGCTCCTCTCGTTGCAAAGCCCACATGTTGATGGAACTTGAGGAGGATTTGCATGATTGAAATCTCCGGCGATAATGAACAGTCCGTCCGGGTGTCTGTTCTGCAGCTGATGGTCCTGTACAGTTTGCATAGTGCCTCCTTAGCATTAGCACTAGCGCTTGGTGGAATGTAAACAGCGGCTAACAGCACGGTGGAGAGTTCTCTTGCTAAGTAAAAAGGTCTACATCTGATGACCATGAACTCCACCAGCGGAGAGCAGTGCTTAGCGACAATCACAGCGTTGTTACACCATTCCGTTTTGATGTAAACACACGTGCCTCTGCCACAAGTCTTCCCCGACAAAGTTGCACTCCTATACGCTCTAAAAGCAGTTAGCCCCTCTAGCTGAATTGCGCTGTCCGCAGTCTTGTCGCTAAACCATGACTCAACAAAGACCAAAACACAGCAGTCTCTGAACTCACGATGGGTAGTTCGCTGGAGTTGGATGTACAGTTTATTCTCAAGAGAGCAAACGTTTGCGAGGAATAGTGATGGAATAGCCGGGAGGCTAGGGCTAGCCTTTAGCCTCGCCCGGATCCCAGCTCTCTTTCCGCGCTTCCGCTTTCGCTCGCACCGCTTGCAATGAGACTTCTGCCGGCCACCGGAAACGGGCAATGCCGTGGACTGCAGGTCTGGGTCTTGTAGCAGTCTGACCTCTCGTAGCATCTGCAGGACTCCATCTGATAGCTTGATTAGTGGCTGTAGTAGAGTCTGGTGGTGGTAAGACAAGTGCATTGGTGTTCCCATGCACTCTTGCCGGAGAAGAAAACAAAAGTATCTACAAACAGTTACACAAAAGCACCATTTATCGGACCCGGAGCGGCCGCTGCATGTTAGCTATGAACTTTTGTGGCTTACCTATGCTTTGAGCTTAGTAGATGATTAATGTGTCACACTCTGTTTAAAACATTCATGCCCTGCAAAATCTGGGCTGATTTCTCCACAGTATTCAAATTTTTTGAATTCCTGTTTTCGTGGGGTTTATGAGCTGGAAGCCCTTAATCTATAATTTATAAAAAAGTTAAACTTTTTGAATGGAATTATGGAAATTAATCAACTTTTCCATGATATTCAAATTTTTTGGAATGGGTCTGTATGTCGTGTCCAATCCTGTCTGAGTTTAGAAGTAGAAGGTGACATGGGCCAATCAGAATTGGGGTTTCATTAAAGGGGATGTTGGATGTGAACAATGGAGGGTGGCAGTTCAGAGAGACACAGCGGGCAGCCGAAGCTGAAAAAAATAGTAATAAAGAGAGAGGCTTATATTACCATATTGGAGATGCAGTACAGCCAGGGGTCTTAATTACGGACTCTATTTCTGTACGGTACTTATTCTGTACGGCACCGTATTATAAGGCGCATGCTAAAACATACGGTCTACAAGAAAAGTAAAGGATGCGAAACAGTGATTTTTAATTGAAGTTTATTCTACTACT
>JAOVYV010151805.1:0-12648 GCA_025674545.1 Hassar affinis
TTTTATTTCTCATTTCATGTAATTTTCTCCATTTTTCTTTTGATATTCTATGTGGCACTGTTAAAATAAAGCTGGCAAAAAATTATTAAAATTATTTTTTTGTTATAAAACTTTTAAAGTCAGTGGGGGATGAAATACTTATTTCCTCCACTGTATATCTAAGTATATAAAGGAAGATATGTATTTAAATGTTATATAAGAAATGTTAAAATTATATAAGAATGATAAATAGGGATGAAGAAAATGGAGAAAAACTATAATGTGAAATATTTGGATGTGAAGATGTGTTTAAACTGGAAACCCCGGGGATCAAATGTGGGTCGCTGAGTCAGACCAACACATTACCACAGTGTCAGAAGAGGTTGAGCTTAACAACAAAAACAAAAGCCACTAGCAAGCAGCCTCAAAAGAAAAGTACTCTACAAAATGACTGGGAAGACAAAGGTTTGTTTAAATAGGTTGCATGCCTCTCAGCAGCCCTGATTGGTGTTAGGGTTGCTAGGAGTGGTAGTTCTTCTGCCATGTGCCTCCTTACAGTCTAGTACACCAGTACAGGGCATCAAATGTAAGACTTTTTAATGCCAAAACCTCCATTTTTGTTAAATAAATTTAATGCCAGTTAAGACATTTGAATACTGTTATAATAACAAAAAAACCATACACATAAGCTCACTGAATTTGTAAATCAGTTAAATTCTTTCCAAGCTGCTTTTTTTCTTTAGTTGTGAAAGGGCTTCTTTCTAAAGATGAAACTAAATTTTCATTTATTTAAAAGAAATATTGCACCAACCAGAAAACTTGCCTCACAACAAGAAGCACCTAGGTTCAATTCCGAGGCTGGGCCAGGGTCCTTTCTGTTTGCATGATCTCCCCTTGTCTATGTGGGTTTCCCTAAGGAGCTCTGGTTTCCTTCCACATTCTAAAGACATGGAGTCAGGCAAACTGAAGATATTAAATTCTTTCTAGGTCTGAGTGTTTGTATGAATGTGTGTGTCTATGTGGCTGCCCTGCGATGGACTGCCAACCTGTCCAGGGTGTTTCCCTGCTTGCTGCCAATGAGTGCTGGGATAGGCTCCAGCTACAACATCCTCAGCAAAGTTATAAGGAGACAGAGCAGTGACAACTTCCTCTATGGAGTCAGGAGAAGAAAGAGTGACAATGATGTGCTAGCAAATTCTTGGGGCAGGGTCGGAGAGGCTACAATTCATACTGTAATATAAATCCACTTGGTAAGTCAAAGACATTGTAGGGACTCAATACAGCCGAGGGAATTGAGAGGGAAATTCTGGCATGAACAGTAGGAACACATGGTTTCCCCAAAGGAACCCATCAAAGAAACGTTTAGAGTTCTAGATGTAAATGTTTGAAGTGCATTCTTTAAATGGTGCACCTAAAATAAAATTTTTTGCACATACCTAAAAACAGTTTTTGCACATACCTTCTAGATATTACCTTCTTTCCCTGTTAACAGACAGAGTAACTATATTCAACCCACTACATCTCACACTATTAACAATAACAGATGTGAGCATCATTCTCTGTCATATTCATTTTCTCCTTATGAATACAGGTTGATGTAAATCGCATACCCCGTTAAGCATGTACCACCTGACCACTTAAATGCAGGTGTGGCAAGTCAAGCATGCACTGCAGATAAGAAAGGTACACAACTTCACCTTTAATTTAATTCACCTGCTCCATCTCCAGTGCTCCTTCTCTCTCTCTAACCTGTTTTGTGACTCTTTCCTCCTCTCTACTGCTTGATAAAGCATAGCGAATTGTGTGTCTGAGGCTTGTTTGAGCTGCGTGTTGGCCTATTATCTCCATATAAGCTAAATGCTAAATTATATTTGCTATTTTGTTTGCGCTGACACAAGACATCAATCACACCCCTAGCGCATTTCTTTCTCTCGCTCTCGCCGTTCTCTGTGTCTCTTTTCACACTGCTCTTTAGCCCATGGGGTGAAAATGTGGAGATGACATAAAAAATTCATTTCTTTTAACAGCAATACTGCACTGGAGAGATATGACTCTAGAATATTAGCTGAGAGAGAGAGAGAGAGTAGACACTATAATGATAAAGAATATTAAATATAATATGGACCAAGTAGCAGCCCCAATCAATTTGTAGCCTATGTTGAACTGAGCACAGATAAATCAACACACACACACATACACACACACACACACACACACACACATCTTCCATAGTGTGGATCAATTGTGCAATTCTATATGTTTCTTTTGTGCACATAGGTTTGCAAAATAGCAGACATTATGTACAGCAGTTTGGCACCAAAACATCCAAGAACAGTGTAAACCCCAGCACAAATTGGTCAGGAATCAGTTTTCTCATGTCCGAATTACATTTACACTACAGAACTGTTGTACAATAATTCTGATTGATTATCATTCCTATGATAACAAATTATAAATATTCCACACATATATATATAAACACATAGAGAGTTAATAAAATTATACATTTTATTATAATCTGAGTTTGAGTTTGTTTTAATCCAGGTTATTGATTAAAAGTAAATTGTTTTTTTTCTGATTCCCCAATTTATGAATGACAAAGCTAGTTCCGCTACCAACTTCCACGGCATTAAATATACTTCAAACATACAGAGAAATAAAAAGTATGATGTGTTTTTCTTTAATAAATAACATGTAGTAATTGGTCAGGTGTTATAAGAGGAATAACACACTTGATGTTAACGGACAATAATCAACTTGGTGGTAATAGTAACTCTAATAGTAAGTTTCTATATCACACCACCCCACAGTTGATTAGTGTTTTCTAAAACAGCATGACATATATTTTACACCTAACACAGTACAAGGCTTTATTTGTAAAATATTTGACTTTTTCTTTGAAGCAAATGGCTTGGGCACATACGTACAGTATTATGTATTACAGAGCTGCTGTGATGACCCCAAGAATGTGAGCAGAAGAGAGAACAAGGAGAAGAACAAGAAGAAGAAGTCTGTACAAATGCTGTGGAAATTATATAAGGTGTAAAAATATCCAAGTTAGTATAATTACTATAATAATTAAGTTAGTAAATAATTGCTATGCCATGCACCAGTAAAACAAGCAGCAAAAAGGTTTCTTGGCTGCTAGGTTGTTCCAGGTTTCCATCTTCAAGGCCATGACTTTGGATAAAACACTTTGTATTAATACAGTATTTTAAGAACATAAACAGAAATGTTTTTTTTTTCTACTGAAACACACTAATGCTGTTATGAGCGGGGTAGCGGACCCAAATGCGGTTTGAAAAAAAAAACGCAAAATAAATAATAACTTAAGGCCCAACTAAGGAAGAGGGATTTTGTGTTTTTGTATAGTGTGCTTGTGGATGAGTACGCCCAAGGTGGCTCTGGCGAGCCAAGAACCCAGATCCCCGGGTGTCTCAACACACCACCTTAGTTGTGCAAGCTAAGCAGGGCTTGGCAGGTGAAAAGAGCTGAGCGCCTTTTGACGGGAAAACTCAAGTGCTGCGACAAACAGGCTCAGACACACGAATAGAGTAAACAGAAAGTTTCTTTTGAATGGAAAATAAAATGATAATTATATTATATTTTCAGTGCTGCACAGAGCAGACTCAGACACAAAAATAAGATGTACGGAAAGTTTCCCTTTTTCTTTTCTTTTCTTTTTCTCTCTTGTGTTTGAATGGAAAATAAAACAATTATTATACTTCACTTTCAGTGCTGCATACCCGCAAGTTGCGGAGAAAAGAGCGTGTGTTCTTCATCATAGTGAGACACGGACGAAGGGCTTTGAGGAGAGGAGAAGGCAAGGAGTTAATCTAGCTGGCATGACCCAGGAGAGAAGCAGCTGGTCACACCTCAGCTAATCTTTTCCCTGCCTCAATTTACCTCAGCCTCGCTTACCAGCTTTCCCTGTTCGCAAGCATAGTGAGAGGGTGTGATGAGGAGACCTTGCTCAAAGGTGCTTAAAGAGCTGCCAGGTGCTCCTTGTCAACCCTGATTATCCGAGGTCTGCCAGTAGCCCTAGTAGCCCCTGACTGGTAGGTCCTGGTCGAAATTGGGGAGCGTCTTTGCGCTTACGATTGGCCATGCGCTACATGGAAGACCTGCTGGCCTCCAATGCTCTCTTGGCCCTTGCCCATGTCTCCCTGCACCGGCGGACGAAGTGTTGCGCTGACGGGACCCCGACCCTTTCATAAATGGAAAAAAGTGGAGGAGGGAACCCATATTGGCACTTGAATGGGGACATGCCTGTCGCAGAGTGCCAAAGCGTATTGTGCATGTACTCCGCCCATGGCAGTTTCTCAGACCACGTGTTGGGAGACTCTGCCGTGAAGCACCTGAGAGACTGGGAAAGGCCTTGGATGGCCCACTCCAATTGCCCATTAGACTCTGGGTGGTGCCCGGATGAGGCTACAGAATGCCCGCCAGAACGTGCTCACAAACTGCGGACCCCGGTCCAAAACAAGGTCGCAGGGGACCCCATGGGGCCTGACCACATGTTGGAGCAGGATCTGGGCAGTCTTCCTAGCTGAGGGAAGACCACCTAGCAGGATGAATTTGCATGCCTTGAAGAATCTGTCTACTAACACCAGGGTTACTGTCAGCCCTCGTCAGCTAAAGTCCAGGGCGATGTGGGACCACAGTCTCTCAGGGGTGGGCGACGTTTAATTAACTCCAGTGACCGGGAGACCCCCAGATGACCCGTCAGGTTTGAGGCATGTCCCCAGAGGAGAACCTGGCAATGCTGCCCTCTGGGCACAAACAACTTGCCCTACAGCCTGCCCCCGGGCCCAGGGTCTCATCTTTGTGCTGCCAGGACCCGCCATTCGATGTCCCATGCAAGCGGGGCCACTATTTGGTCTGCCGGAATAAAAGGTTGTGCCTCGCCCTTGGGTTCCGGGGGATCCTACTGCCGCAACAGTGCGTCCGGCTTGGTGTTCTTGGACCCCGGCCGATACGAGAGTGTGAAGTTAAACCTACCAAAAATAGGGACCATCGGGCTTGCCGTGAGTTAAGGCGTTTGGCTTGCTGGATGTAGGCCAAATATTTGTGGTCAGTCCAAACCAGGAAGGGATGCAAAGACCCCTCCAACCAGTGGTGCCACTCCTAATTTCACAGCAAGTAGCTCTCGATCCCCAATGGGGTAGTTCCGTTCGGCTGGGGTGAGGCGGTGGGAATAATAAGTGCAGGGGTGCAGTTTCTGTGTCTCCCCTGAACACTGGGAGAGGACTGCCCTTACGCCGATGTCGGACGCGTCGACTTCAACTACAAACCGGAGGTCAGGGTCGGGGAGGCGAAACTTACCTGGGGTTCGCTTGGTGAGTGCGATCAGGGGCACTGCATGAGTGCTAAAGTTCCGTACAAAGCGCCTGAAAAAGTTAGCGAACCCCAGGAAGTGTTGGACATGCCGTAGGTAGGACGGGATTGGCCACTCCTTGAGTGCCTGGTCCCTAGCGGGATGCATCCGGAGTTCACCATGAGCCACGATGAACCCCAGGAACAGGACCGAGGAGGCATGGAACTGCGATTTCTCCAGCTTCACGTATAGGTTGTTTTGGAGTAGAAGCTGGAGAACCCTCCGTACTTGGATGACATGTTCTTTGAGAGAAGAGCTGTTGATAAGCAGTGGCATAGGACGAGCTGCCTTGGCTCGTTCACGAGCACGTTTTTTTAGGTGACAATCTAAGCGACCTACTACGTCATACAGCTGGTTGAGAGACAAAGGTAAGTCCTGAGTGGCTAGCTCATCTTTCAGTCTCTTGCTAAGGCCGCGGAGGAATACCGCCTGATCCCAACCACATTCAGCCACTAGCGTCTTGAAATTGATGATATAATCCACCACCGGCTGCGGTCCCTCCAGAATCTCCATGAGCCGGGGCCCTGCCTCTTTGCCCTCTTTTGGCACATAGAATGTATCCCTTATGGCCTGTGAGAAGGCCTCGGCCGTCTCACACTCCAGGCTCCTCTGTTCCCAGAGGGGCGTGGCCCAGAGTAAAGCACGACCAGTCAGCAGCAACATCATATAGGCCACTCTGGCACTCTCTGTGGGGAAAGGCGCGGCCTGTAGCTCAAACCCCAGAGAGTGTTGTAAGAGGAAGCCCCTGCAATGTTGGCTGTCCCCTGAGAAGTGTTCGGGGGGGAACGATGGGAGGCCCTGGATTGGGTACTGCATTTCTGGCAGGCTCAGAGAGTGTTAATGCAGATAATCGGCCTGCCAGTTCTTTCAGCATGCCCTCGTGCCAATGAATGGCTGTCTCCTGCAGCCATACGGCTTGATGAAGGGTGTGCTGACTCGCTGGGTCCATTATTGGTCACACCCTTCTGTTATGAGTGGGGTAGCGGACCCAAATGCAGTTTGAAAAAAAATTGAAAATTAATAATAACTTAAGGCCCAACTAAGGAAGAGGGATTTTGTGTTTTTGTATTGTGTGCTTGGGGATATATATGAGTACACCCGAGGTGGCTCTGGCGAGCGGTGAACCCGGATCCCCGGGTGTCTCAACACACGGCCTTAGCTGCGCGAGCTTTGCCTTTTAACAGGCAAGACACACTAATAGAGTAAACAGAAAGTTTCTTTTGAATGGAAAATAAAACGATAATTATATTTTATTTTCGGTGCTGCAAGAATAGGATGAACAGAAAGTTTCCCTTTTTCTTTTCTTTTCTTTTTCCCTCTTGTGTTTGAACGGAAAATAAAATGATTACTTTACTTTCAGTGCTGCGTAGAGCGGGCTCAGATACAAAACAGAGAAAACAGAAAGTTTCTTTTTTTTTCTTAAACTCTTTTATATATATATATATATACAAATGTACACTGAACAACCTCAAAACCAAAATAAAAAATAGGCAAGCTGGTTGAGCTGCGCAGGGGGAGACGTTCCACCACTACAGACACCAACCCGGAAGTTGCGGAGAAAAGAGCATGCGTGCCTCACTGTAGTGAGACACGGACGAAGGGCTTTAGAGGAGAAGAGAGGGAAAGGAGTTAATCTAGCTGAGAGAAGCAGCTGGTCACACCTCGGCTAATCTTTTCCCTGCCTCAAATTACCTCGGCCTGTGGCCTACGAGCTCGAAACCTAGCGTTTCTCGCTTACCAGCTTTCTCTAAAGCTGTTGTGTGCAAGCATAGTGAGAGGGTGTGATGAGGAGACCTTGCTCAGAGGCGCTTAAATGCGTGAGCTGCCAGGTGCTCCTCGTCAACCCTGATTATCCGAGGTCTGCCTGGACCTTGTAGTCCCTCAACTTCCTCTGGTGGCATGACATGTAGTCCTATTCGTGACTACATATCCCCCCAGAGGTCACCGAGGGAGCCATGTCCCGATTGCCTCTGGTGGCTGAAGAGGGAATCGGCTGAGCCCCAACAAATGCAAAAGACAAAATTTGGAACAGTACCATACATTAAGTGAATATAAGCTAGTAAGTCTTAACAGCTTGTGGAAGAAAGACCTAATGGTCCTGTTAAAGATATTGTTTGATATTAGAATTGAGGGTGGTAACTGAAGTGGCATAGTCATGCATATGTATCATCTATTCTCTGCTCTGTAACTTCTGTAATTGTTTTCAGGAAAGAAAAGAACTTATAGCAGCTCAATAAAAGGCTTCCACTAGATTGTATGTATGTGTGTTGCAAGAAGATGATTGCTCTGCATGTTCCTACAATACTTGATCGGCATAGTTAGTGGAATCATACTTATGCACTACCATCTCCAGTGATTATTTACGTATTTTGTGACACCTGTTGACATGGTGCCAGTAGATGACTTTACCTCAAAGATGCATCTTAACTCACATGAAGCATGGCACACACACCGCTTAATACACACTATACACACTTTCAAGCAGAGCCACAAAATCACTACAAAACACTGCCTAAATCAGAAATATTCTATTAATATGTGTGCATGTATGTGTTCAATTTCAATAATCAGCTAATCTGCTCATTATATTTTAATTATAAAGTAATTTTTAATTATAAAATTATAAATTTAGTTTTATCATTTATGATATTAGTAAGGCACACCATGGTTTATATTCACTCAGCATGGACAACATGTGTTGATCTGTGTGTGCATTTTTGTCACTCACACATGGAGTGGTGGCACTGCAGATGGCTCATAGATGTAACGTCCCTGTGTGTGTCTGTTGTCTACTGGCACAGGAGGGTGGAAACCAGGGAAGAAGTGAGCTGGAGCTGAAGGAGTAAACAAGCATCAGCATCCAATTCATAGCAAATCATAATAACTCAGGATTCACAATATCATAAATTCAAATTCACAAACATACATACAACATGGCAATCTGCAAACTTCAGCCAAATACCATTTTGTGAATGTCTGACTATCTTTAGAAAGGTTGTTCCTTGTGCCCGTTTAACACAAGACTTATTTCCTTAGTTATACATAGATATACACTGTGTGGTCAAAAGTTTGTGTACACCTAACCAGAACATCCAGATGTCTTTTCAAACATCCCACTCCAGATTTGCTCACCTGTTGCTCATACAGTGCATGGGGCACTGTGATGCTGGAACTCCCTTAAGTGAAAGGAAATTGTAATGCTACAGCAGATGAAGACATTCCTTATAATTGTGTGTTTGTGGCAAAAATTCGGGGATAGCACAAATATGATTGTGATATGATTTTGGCCATATAGCATACATATGAGAAATCTACAGTCAAATACATAAATATTTGGACTTTTACATCATTATTATTTCAGCTGTCTACAACAGTATATTGGAATTGAAATTAAATAATGAATATGATCTCAACATGCAGATTTTCAGCTTTAACCCTCTCATAGTACACTGATATCCCATTCCACTGGAAAAATGGAAATTAACTTACTGGATATTTTCAATCATATAAACAAATATTTTTTTTACTGATGTAAGACTGTTACAAGACTGTTACAAGATGTTGGACTACTAATCAAACGGTTATGAAAAAGCTGCCACTGCTGAGCCACTGAGCAAGGCCCTCAAGATTCAACTGCTGAGGTGTGTAAATGAGATAAAAGTTTGCCCAGATAGGGGCATCTGCAAAATGCTATAAATTTAAAGGCAGTATTGTGACTATGTGTTTATCTGCTGGTGAGCAGGGTGCGTTGGAATGGGAGGGATGTGAGCCCATGCTGGACAAACAATTCACACCTCTCAGAGAAAGACCCCTTCATGATGTGCCATACATTTTCAGTTGGAGACAGATTGAATGCATGGAATGCAGGCTGGCCAGTCAAGAACACACACTCTATGTCTACAAAGCCATGCTGTTTTAACTCACAGAATGAGGTCTGCCATTGTCCTGCTCAAACAGACATGGAGTTCTTGGGAAAGATGGCAGCATATGTCTCTCCAAAAATCCAAGATAATCCTCTGCATGAGTGGTACCTTCACATATGCACATCCATGATGTGGACATTGATGTACCCACCATGCCATCACAGATGCTGCTTTTTTTTCACTTTCATGTGTAATGTTCTGGACGGACTTTTTCATCATTGGTACATACAATCCAATGTTCATTTTTCCCAAAAACAAACTGAAATGTGACCTTGTCTGACCACAAAACACATTTCCACCATCTTTCATTCCATATCAGATGTCAGGCGTAATGAACTTGATGGCAGTTCTGTGCAAAATTAATATAATACTTCCTATTTGCATAATAGTTTTATGCTGCATGCATTGATCCAACAGCGAACAATCGACAATCATTTTCCAAAGTACTCCCAAGCCCATGTGGCTATGTCCATCAAGGCAGCATGACAGTTTCTCAAACACTACTGCCTTGAGGGCTTGATGTACATGAACATTCAACATATTCAACATCAGCATTTCTATAACAAATTCCCTACTGGTGCTTGCAGACTGAGGAGAGAGAGTGTGTGCAGATGGCAGGTAAGCCTTTTACCAAGCAGAAATAACAATGTTGACTTTTGAATGTTTTAGTTAATTTGTATGGTTGGAAAGTTGAAGTGCTGATGTTAGAAGGTCAAACGTCCAAAACTTGCTTGATGTATAGCTGTGTCTTGGTCAGTCTTTCATATTATGGGCATGGTTTTTTTTTGAGGGAAATGCTAGCGAGGAAATGAGTTGAACTTGATTGTGGAGGCCTCCCTTGTGCCACCAAAATAGCACTGACTCATCGAGACATGGCCTCCATGTAGATAATATTACTAGGATAGCCTTCTTTCATCTTAGAAATATTGCTAAAATAAGAAATATAATGTCACAGCACAATGCAGAAATATTAGTTCATGCTTTTGTTAGCTCTAGGCAGGATTATTGTAATGCTGTGCTGTCTGGATGTTCCAGTAAGTGTATAAACAAACTCCTATTAGTTCAGAATGCGGCAGCCAGAGTTCTTACTAGAACCAGAAGATACGATCACATTACCCCCATCTTATCCACACTGCATTGGCTTCCAATCAGATTTCGCATTGATTATAAAATAATACTATTAACCTATAAGGTACAGTACCTGAGCGAACTTTTAGTCTGTTATGATCCTCCAAGCCTACTTTGATCAAAAGGTGCAGGCTCTTTATTGATACCTAGAATATTGAAAACCACAGCAGGGGGCAGAGCTTGTTCGGGACTCAGACACAGTCTCAGTGTTTAAGTCTAGGCTGAAAACTTATTTGTTTAGTCAAGCCTGTTGTCATTAGCTCTTCTCTTAGGTAAGGGCGCAGATCTGGAGGGTTCGTAGGCATAGAGTGTTCTGGTAAACTGGGATGTTTGGATGCTGTCGCCCCCCACTCTCACAGGATCACTCAGGTTTGTGGCCGGTGGAGTGGCTGGCGCTTCATGTCTCAGGGCTCCCTTATGTCTGTGTTACCTTCTGCCTCTCCCTTTTAGTTATGCTGTCCTAGGTAGTCTTGCCTGAGTCCCTTCTTGCACTCTGCACAAAATGTAAATTTTCTTCTAAAGATTGGTGGCAAGCATACCTAATCATCTTTATTTCTTTTTCTCCCACCTTTCTCTTCCCCTCCCAGACACAGGATACAAGACACTCTTGCTGAGGATGGCCCCGCATGGATGGTCTCATGATCACCGTGAGGGTCAGCTTAATGTTGCTCTTGGAAGCCGTGAACTTCACTCTGCGGTTGATGAAGGCAGCCTTCCTAAGATGATTTAGAATAAACTGGCATGGACAGTTTTGCACTTAATCAGTTTAATCACCACTGGCTTGCTCATTAGGGATAGCTGTTGGGGATAAGGCCAATAGGACTGATTTCTTGTCTTTGTACAGCTCTTTGGGCCAATGTCCATTGTTAAAAGAGAAATAAAATTGAATTGAATTGAATTAAAATTGGGAGCCAAGTCAACTTCTTGAACGCTTTATCATGTTTCTCAAACCATTCCTGCACAATTCCTTGCCAGTGTGTCAGGGTGCATCATCCTGCTGAAAGAGATCACTGCCATTATATAATACCATTGCCAGGAATATATGTATGTATGGCAATATAGTGTATATATAAGGGCATTTGTGAGGTCAGACACTGATCTTGGACGAGAAGTTGTGTAGGCAAGTTCTTCCACACCAAACTCATCCATGTCTTTGTGGACCTTGCTTTGTGCACTGGTGCACAGTCATGTTGGAACAGGAAGGGACCATGCTCAAACTGTTCCCACAAAGATGGGTGCATGAAATTGTCCAAAATCTCTTGGTATGCTGCAGCATTAAGAGATCCTTTCACTGGAACTAAGGGGCCGAGCCCAACTCCTGAAAAACAACCCCACACCATAATTCCCTCTTCACCAAACTTTACACTTGGCACAATGCAGTCAGAGAAGTACCATTACCCTGGCAACTGCCAAACCCAGACTCATCCATCAGCTTGCTGGACAGAGACACGTCTTTCCTCACTCCAGAGAATAAGACTCCACTGCTCTAGAGTCCAGTAGTGATGTGCTTTACACTCAATTTCAATTCAATTTAATTTATTTCTAAAGCGCTTTTAACAAAGGACATTGCCTCAAAGCAGCTTTACAAAGACAAGAAATCAGGACATGGCCTGTAGGCCTTGTCCCCAACAGCTATCCCTAATGAGCAAGCCGGTGGCGACAGTGGCAAGGAAAAACTTCATCTAACACGTTGCATTGTGCTTGGTGATGTAATGCTTGGATACAACTGCTTGGCCATGGAAACCCATTCCATGAAGCTCTCTACACACTGTTCTTGAGCTAATTTGACACCCACTTTTGGAGGGCTGTAGCAAAAGTTCTGCAGAAAGATGGTGACCTCTGTGCACTATACATCCACTGATCCCACTCTGTCATTTTATGTGGTCTACCACTTTGTGGCTGAGTTGCTGTCATTTCCAACTGCTTCCATTTTTCTTATAATTCCACTGATAGTTGACTGCTGAAATTTCACAATTGGACATGTGAAATCCTATAACTGTACTATGCTGGAATTCACTGAGATCTGGGGAGTGACCCATGCTTTCACAATTGTTTGTAGAAGCAGTCTGCATGCCTAGGTGCTTGATTTTATACACCTGTGGCCATTTAAGTGATTGGAAGTCCTGAATTCAATGATGGGTGAGTGAATACTTTTGACAGTGTAGTGTATGTATATACAGGGGTTAGACAATGAAACTGAAACACCTGTCATTTTAGACCACAATAATTTATTAGTATGGT
>JAOVYV010151839.1:0-12637 GCA_025674545.1 Hassar affinis
ATTTTTTTCCACAATGATGCCTCTTGTACATCATTGTATTATCTCCTGGGAGATGCCTGTGTCGTTTCCGGTCAAAATTAAAATTGCTGGTTGAATAAAAGTAAATTTAAGTCAAAATTTGCCAGGGGTATGAATACTTTCGGGCATAACTGTATATGGCATGTTAAATTTTACCAGGTAAGTACAGTAAACCATTTAATACAGTAACTAGAACATATGGGGCTGTAAAATAAAACATTCCTACTAAATTTATATTTGTGTATAAATTTATGTACAGATAATGAAAAAGGAAAACTAAAGTTTTAGCCAGACATAAGGACAGAGCCAACCAGCAGAAATGAATCTATTCCTTGCTAATCTTATCAGAAAACAAATGTCAGAGTAAAAGCTGAGTGCCTGGCAGTTATCTTGCCCGCACATATACACTCTGATACATGGAAAAGGCTCCCACTTCATTTCAGCGTTGAAAGCAGTTATCCTGACAGACTGAGAAGTACGGTACTTCACACTATATGCATATTATACTGCATATAGTATAGATTATACTATATTTTGTATATTTGTTTTTAGCCTCTTCTATCTATAAAGTCTAGCCCAAAGACTCTTCAAAAACAAGTTATTATTGGTTAAATACATTCAATACATTCCATTTCCAAAACAAAGTTGGGACACTTTCTTAAAATGCAATAAAAACTGAAATCTGTAATTTGTTTATTCACTTGAATGTTTATTTAATAAAAAAAGGACAAAGAAACGATTTTCAGTGTTTTCAATTACTTAATTTTCTTTGTTAAATATTTACAGTTTCATGTTTAGCACTGGGTCATATCACATTTTCCTTTACTTATACGTTTTAAATGTTTGATAATTGAAGATACTAATTGTAGAAGGTTTGCAAGTGGCATTTTTGCCCATTCTTGCTTTATACAAGACTTGAGCTGCTCAAGAGTCCAGTTGCTGTTGTCTGATATTCCTCTTTAGGATGCACCATACACTTTCAATAGGAGACGGATCTGGACTGCAGGTAGGCCAGTCAAGCTCATACTCTGTATGTTTACGAAGCTACACAGTTGTAGCTCATACAGAATGAGGTCTAGCATTGTCCTGGGAAAAGATGTTGTCTTTCTCCAAAATACAAGGTTAAGCTTTTGCATCAATGGTACCTTCATGTATATGCAAATCATCCATGCTGTGGGCACTGATGCACCTCCATGCCATCACAGATAGCAGGGATTTGCACTATTCATTGGTAACAGGCTGTTATAAATTTTTAAATCTTTGGCACATAAAATCTGATGTCCATTTTTCCCAAAACAAAAAGGTGGACTCATTTTGCATCAATGGTACCTTCATGTATATGCAAATCATCCATGCTGTGGGCACTGATGCACCTCCATGCCATCACAGATAGCAGGGATTTGCACTATTCATTGGTAACAGGCTGTTATAAATTTTTAAATCTTTGGCACATAAAATCTGATGTCCATTTTTCCCAAAACAAAAAGGTGGACTCATCTGTCCACTGTCTTTCAATCATCTCAGATGATTTGGGCCCTGAGAACTCACTAGTGTTCTGTGAAAAATGAATATATGCTTTCTCTTTGCATGATACAGTTTCAGGTTGGATTTCTTGATGCAGCAGTGGATGGTGTTAAATGACTTTCCAAAATTCTCCTGAGCCCATGTGACTATATCCATCATGGTAGCATGGTTTCTCGAAAAATTCTTTACACACCAAGATTTCCCCAAACTCCCTGAATCTTTTCATGATATTATTAACTATTAATGCTATTAATGCTTTGAAATCTTGCACTGAGAAACATTGCATTTGAACTGACTGACAATTCTCTCATGAAGTTTGGCACAAAGTAGTGAACCACAATTCATCCATATTTGCAAAGGCTAAGCCTTTGGTGGGTGCTCTTTTAATACTCAAACTTGATGACATCACCTGTTACCAGTTAAAATGCTAATTCTGGAACCTTCCAGAACAGTTTTACATGTATTACTTGTCTTATTTATGCCTCTGACCCAACTGTGCTGTAGGCATCAATTTCTAAATTTGTTTGTATTGAACAAATAGAATTAAGTTAAAAGTGAAATAACAACTTACAGATTTCAGTTTTATTGCATTTTAAGAATGTATCCCAACTTTTCTGGAATTTCCTTTTCAGTGGTGTGTAAGGTCATTATGAACTACTGTATAGTTGATCTAAAAAAAAGGATATCAGAAGAAAAACTTCTGTGTGCATTAGCAAATCACCACATGCCCTTTGTGTCTGGTTCACCATGATACACTCTGAGATTTTTCAATGTAGATTGGATAGGCTTCATAAAAAATCATAAACAACAGTGGAAAACACAGTATCACAGTTTTAGTATGACTTTTTCCACTATTGGCTCAAGCTTTGATACCTTTTAATCTAAATGATGTCAACCTTATTTAAACTACACTAAAGAACAATATACAACCATGCACATGTAGTGGAAATTTAACCACTATTATTACTATTATTTAAAGCAGAAAAGGGGATCAAGATCACCAAAAGTAATGGAACATAATGAAGTTACATTACTTTAAATGCTGTCATATTTGGATTAGGTTACTGACTACATTACAGGTAATTAGCAATCATATTGCAATACAATTTTAAACTAATCCTCCCAATCCACCTTGCTGACTACACAGTAGAGATGTAATGAAAATTAAAAAATAAACAGATAATACCGTATGTTATAAATAGATACAAATATAGACACAAAAAGGAGCTGCGATGTTAATGTATTGTTTTAGAAAGCTTGCCCACACAAGTCATGCAGGATTGAGCAAAGGTTTTAATATGAAGACAAAGTAAGACCGTGTTAATCTGAGCTGCTGATTAGTTGCTGTCTAGTCAGGGTGGTGGAGGTTTAAATTAGGCTAATTTGTTTATATAGTGGAAAATAGACTAAATTTGTTAGAAAAGATTACACTAAACAATCACTGAATTAGGAACACCTGGCAGGTGGCATTTGATCACTGATAAAGTGTCCCCAATTGGTGGTTATGTCACAATCTCATATAAGGTGTTGACCTGTCCACTGCACAGCAGGAGGCAACATTTACCAGTTATCACCACAACCAATGCCTCATATACGCCAAATAAATGTGTCAATGGAACTTGGACACATGGAAGAAGGTTGTTTGGAGTGTCCTCTTTCCCTTTGAGTCATGATAAATGGGATAAAATGGGTCCACATCTGGAGGAAACCGCATGAAGCCACAACTCCTGGTTGCAATGTTGAGTGCTACAGGACAATGGTGATGACTTGATGGTCTGGGGAACATTCTCATAATATGCCTTAGGACCATTAGTCATCGTACCATAATCTTTGAATGGTGAATGCTACAGGGACCTGTTATCTGACCATCTGCACCCATATCTTCAGGAGGTCTTTCTTGACAACAGTGCAATTTTTCAACAGGACAATGCCCCATGTCATCAGGCTCAGATCACTCAGGACTGATTGGAAGAACACAACAATGAATTCTCCACACTACCTTGGCCCCCAAACTTGCCTGACTGCTACCCCATTGCACACATTTAAATATGCTGGAATGGGCTGTGCAATCTGGTCCCACTTGCCCACAAAATTTCCACCAACTAATGGAGCTTCTGCAGTGGGCATGGGTTGAGCTGTGTATGGAGCTTGTGGAGTCTGTTCCCTGACATCCGTGTGCTGTATTTAATGAATTAAATGGACCATCTTGTTTTTAGCCAGGTGTTCCTAATCCACTGAATATACAGTACATACATTTAATATTTTGAGTACTAAACATATACTGATGCAAATAGGCCTACTAGACAGGTATATTTTATAATGAGTTACATTTTAAAACACACATGGTTAGTACTTGTATAGCTAGTATGTTCTGTGCATAATGTCACAATAAGAGAAAATATTATTCACTATATGGCCATATGTATGTGGAAACCTGACAAGCTACACCCATATGCCCTTGTTGAACATCCCATTGCAGACCCTTCCTTTGCTGCTGTAAAAGAACTACTCTCCTGGGAAGGCTGTCCAATAAGTGAATGGAACTTGGCTGTGGGCAGGGGCTGGTGTGAGAAAAATACACTACACTCATGGAGCACTTCATTAGGTACAGGTTGCTAGTGCTGGGTTGGACCCACTTTTGCCTTCAGAACTGCCTTAATTCTTCAGAATAGATCCAACAAGTTCTGGAAACATTTCACAGAGATTTTGGTCCATATTGACATGATAGCTTTTGCTATCTGCAGATTTCTGCAGATTTGTCAGCTGCACATCCATGATGCTCCACCACATCTCAAAGTCGCTGTATTAGATTGAGCTATGGTGACTGTGGAGGCCATTTGAGTAAAGTGAACTCATTGTCATGTTCAAGAAACCAGTTTGAGATGATTTGTGTTTTGTGACATGGTGTGTTATCCTACTGGAAGTAGCCATCAGAATACGGGTACTCTGTGGTCATAAAGGGATGGACATGGTCAGCAAGAATATTCAGGTAGGCTGTGGCATTTAAATGATGCTCACTTGCTATTAAGGGGCTCAAAGTGTGCCAAGTAAATATCCCCCACACCATTACACTACCGCCACCAGCCAGAACCACTGATATAAGGTCTGCTTTCATGTTGTTTACAGCAAAATCTGACCCTACCATCTCAACATCACAGCAGAAATCAAGACTCTTGAGACCAGGCAGCATTTTCTGATCTTCTATTGTCCAATTTTGGTGAGCCTATGCAAATTGTAGCCTCATTTGCCTGTTCTTAGCTGACAGGAGTGGCATCTGGTGTTTCCTTCTGCTGCTGTATTGTGCTCTTCTGCATTCCTTGGCTGTAATGAGTGATTGTTTGAGTTACTGTTGCCCTTCTGTCACCTCAAAACAGTCTGGCCATTCTCCTCTTACCTCCAGCATCAACAAGACATTTTTGCCCAGAGAACTGCTGTTCAATGGATATTTTCTCTTTTTTGGACCATTCTCTGCAAACCCTAGCGATGTTTGTGTGTAAAAATCCCAGTAGATCAGCAGTTTCTGAAATACTCAGACCAGCCCATCTAGTGCCAACAGCCATTCGTGAAATTACTTCCTTCCTAATAATACCTGAGTGGTATTATTGAAACGTGATAGTGTTTAGAAACCACTGCAACTCAGCCATGAAATGGCAGACTCCAAAAAGTTACACAATGGGTTCTCTGAGTGCTGAGGTGCATAGTGCATAATAATCACAAATGCTCTTCTGTCTCAATAACTGCAGAGATCCAGATGTCCTCCACATTAATAAGCCCATATTAATGCCTATGGGTTTAGAATGGAATGTCATAAAAGCTCCTGTAGATATAATGTGTAGGTGTCCAAATACTTTTGTCTATATTGTGTATAACACTAATGCAAATTACATCCAAGGTAAGCAATGTAATGTCTGCATGTTAATATTGCAGAATGCAAATTCATTCCCTTTTAAGGTAATTATTTAAAACACTGGTCCTTTCATATTAATTCATTTATATTAATATTATATTCTTTAGTGGTAGCCTAACACCAGCATTTCTATATTTGATACTTATACACAGGAGAAAGGTTTCATTATCATCAGCTGTAGTTTTGCACACTGCCACATTCAGAGCAGAGCATTTACAACACAGATGACACCTTGTTATATTTTATGTACAGTCTGTCAAATGAAATGTATCCCAGGCCTACTTTTAAACATCAATAAAATTGTTAAAAACAACTTTAAAGTAAAAGATTTTTTTCTTTAAATATGTAGAAATCGTTCGCCTGCCAATGTTGCTGACATGTGCACCCATGTCAACCCTAAATCCACAGAGCAGAGACCCACCCATTACCACATTACAAATCCGATTTTAATCCATGGCTGTAAGGATTTGTGCTCATTCAGCTACAAGTGCATTAATGAGATCAGGTTTTGAAGTCTGGAAGTCTGGTGTGCGATTCATGTGTGAGGTCAGGGTTCTGTGGAGGTCACTCGAATTCTTCCATTCCAACCTTGTCTTTGTGAAGCTCACTTTGTGCCCAGGAGCACTGTCATGCTGGAACAAGTTTGGGGCCTTTTAGTTCCAGTAAAATCTTAATGCTACAGCCTACAAAGGCATTCTAGACAATTTTGGGGTGACAGTTTAGGGAAGAACCACATATACCACATGTAATAGTTTCCATATACTTTGGGCCACCTACTGTTTTATATATAGCGTATATAAAATGTACTGATGTAACCGTTCTGTAACAGTGCAGAAATCTGTACATCAGTAATGTATAACTACTGAGGTATTAGATACACTTCATGTAAAGTGTGATAAAATACACAATATGCTAGCTAAGAGTAAACACTACTTGTCGTGAGGATAGAAAATATACTTCTGGAAATGCAGGTGCAGTGAGCATGCTGTTTAAACAGATATGCGCATTTAAAGAGATATGGCTGCTGAGACAAAGCGTTCCTTCTCTCAGCTCTATGATTTTCCTAAAGTAGCACACTTTCCTACCATGGCAAACATTCTGCCTTACAGACAACTGATTCCATCAAGTACACTATAGGTATTTTTTTTTCCTTTTCTTTTTCTTTCCTTTGTACAAATTGAAAAAATGCCCATTAAACAGCGCATGATTAATAGTATCTTTGTAATGATTTCACTGCTTGAATGACTCTGTGGATATGCTGGAGATTGTTGGAGATAAGAGCTATTGCACGATCTCTATCTTGCACATAAACACAAATGTATTCTCTCTCTCTCTCTATCACACACACACACACACACACACACACACACACACACACACACACACACACAGAGTAAAAGCTTTTACCTGGAGGCTGAGAAGAGTTAGAAAAGAAAGAAAGTGTAGGGAATGTGATAATGTGATGCAGATAACAAGGCACTGCACTAATTCACTGACTTAATTGATTCATCACTCCTGAATCACTACGATACGAATGCTTTTTAATTTCCAAACTAAGGGAGTTATTCCTGTCCATACTAGAATTTTTTTCTGACTTTAAATCACTATTCAGAACACAGCCTGCTTTCTGGACCCAAGCGAATTAAGCCTTAAATCAAGCAAATGGTGTGCAAACTGTTACACCCTGAGAAAACAAATTATAATATATCTTAATGTATTTGCTATTATTTTGCAATCATTATATTGCTTTGAATCATGCTTTTAAAAATGCACTAGCTGGCATACTTGCTTTCTGTATAAACACTGGGTAGGATATAGCAGAAACTTGTATATCAAAAAACCATTTACCTTTCTTAACAGCACTGCAAGCAGAAAGCATTTCAGCATTATAATTGTCACTCTTTCACTTTGTTCTTCATGCATGACCAGGTACCCCGTAATAACAAGGAGACAGCTGGAGTGCAATGTGAAAATAAATGTAAATATTTTGTATAGTGTCATTATCACACCCTCCTCCTGTTCTCACAGTTCTTGCTTCTGTTGTTTTCTAGTATTCATCCCAGGCATTGACTATGGAATGATTTTGGCATGCACTTGTTCCTAGGTGAAGATTTGTATAGCTGAGAAAAAATAGATGAGGAACTAGTGATTGAGAAAATGTGGAAACTAGACAGGCAAGCCTAATTTAAGTAGGCTATGATGGAAACACTTGATTGATACATTTTCACATTTGGCTATTTCACATGTAGTGCATTTGTTTTTGTTTTTCCACATTTTCACACTGTGCATTTATTTGTATTTTCTTTTTACCAATTTATTGCTAAATGTGATTCAGCCACCATATGAATAATTTTTCACATGACTAATTTGCACTACCAAAAAGTACCAAAAAAACTGGTGTACTTAGCAGATCCGCCACGGGATCTTGGAGGGAACGTTGCACAGTCCTATGGTCATGCTGCTGTTAAGGTTTGCCAGAATTCTTGTAGTCACAGTACAGCCTTGAAATTCTCCTAAGTGAAAATCCAAACTTTGCTTCTACCTCTGAAATGCTATGACCCATCTTACGAGCTCCAACTATAAAACTGTGTTGAAAACGCAATCGTAATAATTTGCCATTCTCACTGCAGAAACAGCTCTAGAAGTTTCTATAGATGTCTGTCGCTTTATGCACATGCTGGCGGATACAACCACTGACGAACATAAGGTGGCTTTGCTATGCATTTTGCTATGTAGGCTCCAGTGTATTTCCAGTGTGATTCTGCCCCCACACGATTCATTTATGTTTACATGTACAATTTTCACATCGTTCTTTTATTATTTTTACAGATGTTTCCTTTATTTGCATTTATTTACTTAGACTTCATCAATCCACATGAAATTAGGTATGGTTGTAGCCCCGCATGTCTGATACAGAATATAAGGTTTATGTCTCTTGTTTTTCATTGCCCTTCGTATTAGGTCCTACTGAAGCAGGGTAGGCTCTAGCCGGCAGCTTAGGGCGCAAAGCAGGAACAACCCTAGACAGGGCGCCAATCCATCGTAGGGCACACACACTCACACATACACACACTCACGCACTAGGGCCACTTTAGAGACACCAATCAACCTAACGTGCATGTCTTTGGACTGTGGGAGGAAACCGGAGTACCCGGATTAAACTAAATTTATATAAATACTTCTGCAATACGGTATACTTATTTCCCTTCATTCTTATTCTTTCTCTCATATTATTTTGTCGTCATGTTTTGCAGCATTATACATTATGTCTATTTTATATTAGGGTAAAGTGTCAAGGGTTCAGCAGATGGTTTTCCTATTTAAGGTGATATTTAAATGACAAACATAGATGGTGGCTATTTACAGGAAATTCACCGATACTGATACTGTTTCTTCACTCATGTATAATTCTGTCACAAGCATGTTTTGTATAGCTTCTTAAATTGCAGATGCAGTGACAGCCAATTTAATGAAACAGTCTTTCCAGGTAATCGCCATCATCTTTCTTAAGCCCTACTTAGTTTGAAATTGTTTTTGAGTGAAAGATTACTTTGATTACATTCAAGCTTGCTAATGTAAATTTATTAAAAGTAGATAACTTAATAGAGGGAAAATGATGGCACACACACATAGACATCACGGTGCTGAAGAAATTATGATTTCGGTTTCTGTTTGTTATTGCTAAAACCCAAGCTATTTGACACCTCTGAGTCACTTCATTTGTTATAGGACACTACAGGTTTGAAGAGCATTTGATCTAATTTAACAACTCATTTTTTCCTTTCTTTAAGTTAATTAGACCAGAAACCTGAAGGGGTCTCTTCTAAAGATTCTCCTGTGTTAAAAAAAACAAAAAAAACAAAAAAAAAACAGCTGACTATTATAGTCCCTCTATAAATATTAAATAAATGTTTTTTTAAATAATTTTAAATAATGTTTTAAATGTCTTCTTACAAAAAGCTTCAAAATGTCACCAATTATATGTGTTTCTTTGGTAAATAACATCATGTTTTATTAGATTATGCGGCATATACACAGATCAGCCATAACATTAAAACCACCTCCTTGTATCTACACCCTTTGTCCATTTTATCAGTTCCACTAACCGTACATAAAAGCATAAAAGGGAGCTAACAAAGTCTGCAGAGAAACAGATGGACTACAGTGTCTCTGTGTTAAACTACAAAGTGCACCTTAGTTTTACACATAGACACTGTAGTCCATCTGTTTCTCTGCAGACTTTATTAGCTCCCTTTTATGCTGTTCTTCAGTGGTCAGGACCCTCTCACAGGACCACCACAGAGCAGGTATAATTTGGGTGGTGGATGATTGTCTGCACTGCAGTGACCCTGATGTGGTGCTGATGGTGTGTTAGTGTATGTTCTGCTGGTAGGATTGGATCAGACACTGCAGTGCTGCTGGAGTTTTAAACACTGTGTCCGCTCACTGTCCAGTCTATTAGACACACCTACCTAGCTGCTCCACCTTGATGTAAAGTCAGAGGCAGTAACTCATCTGTTGCTGCACAGTGTTAGTGTGTTAATCATCCTCTAGTGCTTCACAGGATGCTACCTACAGGACACTGTTGGCTGGATATTTTTGGTTGGTGGACTTTTCTCAGTCCAGCAGTCACACTGAGGGGTTTAAAAACACACACCAGTACAACACACACCAACACACCACCACCACATCAGGGTCACCACATTGCTGAGAATCATCCACCACCCAAATAGTACCTGATCTGTGGTGGTCCTGTGGGGGTCCTGACCACTGAAGAACAGCATAAAAGGGAGATAAAGTCTATGTGCATTAATAACCTGTATTGCAACCAAATTATTGTCATAGCATTGCTGTTTTTACCAATGAGATTCGCGAATTCAATGGCAGAATGGTAGAAACACACATACAAAGCATTCCTAAACTTTTCTTATCGGTATAGTTCCTTTCCAAGGAAGAAGTTAGAAATAGGTCTGTAATTGTTGTGGCATCAAGTACATTTTTCCTATAGAGAATTCTGTCATTGGATCATTATAATTTGCAATTCTTTATCATCGTGGCAAAATTTGCAGACAAGGGAGAAAGTGACAAATGAAGCCACAGTGGGAGTACATCAAGGAACAGGACAGGAATACAAAAGAGCAAAAAAGGAATGATTAAGAGACGAACTGAGAGCTGGGTGGTTTTGAGAGACTGATGATTTGAATTCTCATAACTGAAGCCGTCCTCTGAAGAGGCTTCTTATGCTGAACTAAATGCCACACTGATGTGTGCATACACACCCAGCTGAGCTCATTAGAGTCCTGGCTGGAGAGGTGGGCAGTCCAAAGTGAACAGAAAAAGTAAAGAAAGAAATAAAATGGCAAGGAGACAAATGGGATTCTTTCAGAAGAGGATAAAAAGAAAAGCAGGTGAGATTAATAAACACCTATAGCAAAGAAGAAAATGAAAAACAAGAAAACGCAATATTGGAAAGTAGGGAGAAGAGAAGAGAGCGAAACCAATTTTGAGGAACATAAACATAATGCAAAGAGTTCAAGCAGCTCAGCTGCACTCATGCTTGTCTGAGAAGTTACCTTTCAGTCTCTCATGCAAAATAGTGAGTTGGCCATCAGCACTCTGTAACTCTGTAATTGCTTGAGGTTATAGGCAGTATACGATATTGAAGTTATATGAATGCAAATGTAAAGCTTAGATGTCCATTACAATGCAAAATACCTTATAATGATATCAAAGAAAACTCAGTTATCACAATGGACATGTTACATGGCCAGCCCTATGACTAGTAGTGAGACTGCTATATTTGACTTATTATAGGGACACAAAAGATCCATAAGAATTAATGAAACATGCAATAATGCCTGGTTAAACATCTCACAAAGCAAAACATTTAATTCAACTTCATATGAATGAAGCTGTAAAGAAACCAATATAGGTTGTGAAAATGTACAGAAAAAACATATTGTACATAAATGATGTAATTTGCATGGTATTGTTATTGTCAATGTTAGAGTCGTCCAGGAACTGACTCTGTAAATCCACCACAGCATCATAGCATGGCTGATCCAGACTCCATTTCCCATCACAAACAGCCACTCTTGTTCAAAGTCACCTGATTAATGATTCCACACACCTGGACACCTCTAAATCTAAAAATGTCCTGCTCCTGCATTCTGGTTTTGCTCTCCAGTAGCTCAATAGCTATAAACATATTTTGTCACTGTGTCTGCTTTTGCACACACACTATTTTTTTAAATAATCACTTGGTTGAAGAATAAAATGATAGAGTTTATTCTTTTTGAAGAGGGTGTAATTCGTACAAGGAGGTTCTTAAATGCTGGAATCTGTCACTTTTTCAGACACTACCCTTCTCCATCAGTAAGAGTAAGTAAAAGACTTCACTGTTCTCCAGTTGCTAAGTTGCTGTCAGGTTTGTTTAGGTTCAACAGTGTGGCATATCTCAGAATCAGAATCGCCTTTGTCATTATAATTTGCATTACAATGAAATTGGATTTGCTGCTCCAAGATGCTTTGTTTTGTAAACAAGATAAAAAAATAAAGTAAAATAGGCAGGTTAAATATAATAAGACAAAATGTACACTATACAAAAAAAGAATTTCTAAGAATTTTATATTTCTATATAGATCAGTCAAGCAATTCAACATGATGCCACTTTGACTTCCTGTTTCAGAGGAAATACAACAATAATTGGAATTAAATCATAGCTAAGAAGCTATTTGGTTGCAACTTTAAAGGGGATATACTTTGAACCTCAAAAAAAACCTTTTGTCTACTCTTTCAAATTCAAATCGTACACATGAAAAATAGAGGGCAGGAAACTTAAATAGACCAGTCCATGTTCTAGCCCAGGCAATATTACCATGGAGCTGAAATTTCCAACAGCACCTGATGACAATGAAAATGGCAGAGGATGTGCAGAAATGTGCTGTTCCAGGCTGTAAAGGGGACATTGGAAGTTTTTGGGACAGTTCTTAGTTTCTGCAAGTTGTGAGGGAGGTACTCCACATGGGTGTTTGAAAGCAAACGCAGAGTTTATTTAATAAGGCAAAGTCAAAAAAAAAAGTCAGCTCAGAGCCGGAGTAACAAAAGAAACAAAACTAAGGAGCATAAACAACAATGAAGGGATCACAGTCCGTGCTCCAACCAAGGAAGTCCTGCTCCACGCTCTGG
>JAOVYV010151925.1:0-12611 GCA_025674545.1 Hassar affinis
CCATACCTTTTCTAATAAACTGTTTTACTTAACCGCATCAACGTCTCCTCCGCTTCGTCAGACCGCCATTCATAACACCACTGAACAATCACACACATGCCTTACATTTAAAACATTATGTTACATTTAAAACCAACACTGAGATTGACAATATAATTTAGCAGCAGGTCACTGAAAACAGCAAAGAAAGATGTTTTTATCATCCTCTAAACAGACTAGTTAGAAAACAAGGGCATGAGTTGTATTTTAATATTATATCAAATTTGTATTCATAACATCTACAAATTTTAAAACACATCGCTTTATATACACCCTGGACTTCAGTTTTGAACAATAAAGCAGATGTATTTATTACTTTTTGTATCTTCTTAATGTGTTTAAGGAGTTTTATTACTCATGTTGTAAGTAATTAAACATTACATTACAAATAAGCCACAGGATAATTGGCAGCAAAACTAGAAGTGAACTGATTTCCAATGCTAGGAAACAAACAGATTATTTGTGTGTGTGCACGAGTGTGTGTGTGTGTGTGTGTGTGTGCTCCCAGCCCAGCTAAGACCTTCACGCATCCTCCCTGCCCCACTAAGGAAGTCACTCTGCTGCCCTGCACCACTGAGGATGTCATGCTGCCTCAGGGTCATGGGAGAGCTGGTGTCTAGCCGGCAGCTTAGGCCGTGAGGCAGGAACAACCCTAGACAGGGCACCAATTCATCGTAGGACACACACACACTCACACACTAGGGCCACTTTAGAGACACCAATCAACCTAACATGCATGTCTTTGGACTGTGGGAGGATAACGGAGTACCCGGAGTAAACCCACACGGACACGGGGAGGACATGCAGACTCTACACAGAAAGAACCCAGACCGCTCCCCACCCGGGGATCGAACCTGGGACCTTCTTGCTGTGAGGCGACGATGCTGCCCACCGAGCCACCGTGTCGTCTAACCTTGATATCTTGTACTCAAAATAAACTGACCTGCAATTGTATCTCCTCCAGTCTCTAGAGTTGTGACAGAAACATGCATGCCAGGGCTTCATGTGTGGTCTCCTGGAAGCAGATGGAATGAGTCAGAGCTTAAGGAACTGCCAGGCCAAGGTGGTCTAGTGTGCCTGCCCTTCACCTCCAATGCACCTGAGCTCATGCAACTATGAAGAACCAAACTGAACCCCACAGAGAAAAAGAGTCTAGCTACCAGGGGTAGATTGTTTGGAAAGGAGTAATGTCAGGTCTGTGCTGAGTTTGGTACAAAACTTCATTTCCCAGAAGCCCTCACTGCTCACAAGTTTCACGGCCATGAATTTTGTTGATTGTGCACACCTGGGACTTATTGAACTCATATGCTATTTAAGATATCAAGGGTCCAACTGTAATAGCATTTTCTCATTAGCAAAGTTGGTGCCTCTGAGTACAGGATGAGAAAATGTATGTATTTCTCTCTGTGTGTAGTTTATTCTGGTCTAATCAAATTACGCAAGTGTGTGTGTGTGTGTGTGTGTAATGTATCACATACTGAAAGTGTGTCATCTCCTTAAGCTGTGTGATTAAGAGTGTAATCTGATGTCCTTGATTTAACATTAGTACAGTAATCAAGCCGCTGAGGTAGATGTTTATTTAATGCTGATTGTTAGGAGAAAGGGAGTTAATCTGCATCTTTACTTCTGTAATCTCCTCTGCAACTACATCACCTTTGTCTTTTTCCCTCTCTTTTCCATTTATCTCTGTCTCTCTCTCTCTTAAATAGCACACTGTAAGTTTGAGTTTAAGTTTCATTCTCTAATTTTTCTCTTGTTTGTTCTGTAGTTATTCATCACATCTATAAGAGACAGAGGTTGGCTTCCAAACTCTCTCTCTCTCTCTCTCTCTCTCTCTCTGTCTGTCTCTCTTTTTTATGTGTACAGAGGTGATACTGCTGAAAAACTGTACAGTAGTGATTTCTACCTCATGTTGCTAAAATAAGCTCTAAATCAGGACACACCACAATGGGACTTTTATTGTGAGGGACATAAAGGACTACAGACACACTGCACCAACATGCCTACACACACACACACACACACAGGTCACACTGGCATTAGGACAGAGGACAAAACAGGAAATGAGTAAAGCAGGAAATTATTTTTTCTGGTTTCTACGTAGAATAATTCCAGCCTATTATGTCATGGTAATGCTTCATCATGATCATATGTAATTTCAAATCAAGAAGAATGATCTGTTCTGTGAACACAGCACCATCTTCAGGCCACAGAAGGAACACTGAGTCCTATATATCAGTGAAATGGCCCACAATATGAAAAGTAGTTAACAATTTGTAAAATAAAAAAAGAAAGAAAGTAAAAGTGCCTTATTAACTTCATTTAAAATTAAATAAAGCTCCAGCCACTCCACTGTCCACAAACCTGAGTGATCCTGTGAGAGTGGGGGGCGACAGCATCCAAACATCCCAGTTTACCAGAACACTCTATGCCTACAAACCCTCCAGATCTGCACCTTTACCTAAGAGAAGAGCTAATGACAAAAGGCTTGACTAAACACATAAGTTTTCAGCCTAGACTTAAACACTGAGACTGTATCTGAGTCCTGAACACTAACTGGAAGGCTGTTCCATAACTTCGGAATCCATAATTAAAGATCCAAACTTTTCCTTATTATTGTAACACTAATATTGTACTGACCTTATTCCTCTATAATCCTATAAAAGACTAAATTTGTGATTATTGTTTTTGCCATTAGAGGGAGACACTAGGCCATTCATTACAATCTCTCTGGCAGAAACAAGAGGTTGTGAGTGTGTTTGTGTGCATGTGTGTGTGTGTTTTCTGATAATATCATCATTTCTCTCCCAGTCTGTGTTAGTGTTTTTTTGCCCCTCATTTGAGAAGTACCTGTAGCATCTGAGCTTCGTGTCCTTTAGAAATAGACAGAAGGTCCTGTAGGCTCTCTGGGTTAGATGGAGCTTTTCTGTAAGAGGCCCTCTGATCTGGTGTTTCCTGAGTTTGGGGTCTCTTGGTTACTCAAATGTATGGCCCATATGGTTGTGATTTTGAACAAAGGAGAATCTATACATCGAGGGCGTTCCAAATGATTTAGGTAATCTATATTCCCAGACCGAATGACGCAAGTCCTTCTCTTGGCCTATAAGAACCCAAGCCTAGCCTTAATTCTTCAGAGTGTTAATCTGGCTTCTACAGCACTCCCCAAGCGCTCCCCAAGGGCTTGTTAACGATACTTGTCTGATTCTGTTATTATTTTATATTTGTATTAATAAATTCCTTTATAAAGAAGAAAACGGTGTCAGCAGAGATTCTTTGCCTCAACTTCTTTGCATCATCACTGCACAAGAGATACCATAGAGTTTTGGATATTAAAATTGTGTATGTATAGTAATAGTATAAGAACAACAAACAACAACTGGTGCAACAACGCAGTGAAAGTCTTGAGTCATTGCTCTCCTGATGTGGAGTTAGTGACTGTTAAATGTAGACCTGTATATCTGCCCAGGGAATTCACCATTACCATAATCATAGCAGTGTATATTCCCCCCAGCGCAAACACTAGAGAGGCCCTGAATGTTCTCTACCATTCCATCAGTGAACTGCAATCTACACATCCAGAGGGTGTCTTCAGGCAGGGGACTTTAATCAGGCAAATATGAAAACCGTGCTTCCCCACTTCCATCAATATGTGAATTTTGCAACTAGGGGAAAGAACACACTAGATCTGGCTTACAGCAACATCAATTCAGGGCAGCACCCCTCCCCCACCTTGGCTCCTCAGACCATCTCTCTATGATGCTAATTCCTGCATATAAGCCCCTGCTTATCAGGAAAAAAGCCACCATGAAGCAGGTGAGGGTCTGGCCCACAGGAGCTATGGAAACCCTACAAGACTGCTTCGAGTGCACAGACATGTTTAAGGCAGCTGCTTCTGAAAATCATCACACACGGGTGGATGAGTATACTGAGTCAGTGTCTGCATACATCCAGAAATGCATGGAGGATGTGAGTGTGATTAAAAACATCTTCACACGGGCCTACGAGAAACCTTGGATGACCAGCGAGGTACATGCGAGGCTGAAAGCACGAAACACTGCTTTCAAAACAGGCGATGTGGTGGCACTTAGAGCAGCTAGAGCCAACTTGAACCGTGCCATAAGAGGTGCAAAGTGTGCCTACAGTCAGAAAGTGCACATTTTCCAAGACCCCTCCAACACAAAACAAATGTGGCAAGGCATCCAGACAATCACAGGATACAAAGCCATTCCTCCCCCCTGTGAGAATAAACACCAATTTTCTCAATGAAATAAACAACTATTTTGGAAGGTTTGAGGCACTGAATACCACTCCTTTGGTGAAATCTACCCCTCACCCTGATGAGCAGATACTTTGCCTGGATTCAGAAGATGTCCGGAGAACCCTGAGGAGAGTAAACACTCAGAAAGCGGCAGGCCCCCATAACATACCAGGTCGGGTGCTTAAGGAATATGCAGACCAGCAGGCTGGTGTTCTTACGGACATCTTTAACACATCGCTGAAACAGGCTGTCGTCCATCACACCTTAAGACTGCCACAGTCATACCAGTGCCCAAAAACCCCACAACTTCTACGCTCAATGACTACCGCCCAGTTGCACTGACCCCAATCATGATGAAGTGTTTCAAGAGGATGCCATCTCGAGCACACTTCACCTGAGTTTAGAACATCTGGAAGGAAAGAACACACATGTGCGCATCCTGTTTCTGGACTTCAGCTCAGCGTTTAACACAATTGTCCCACAGCATCTCATAAGCAAACTGGCCTCCCTCGGCTTCAGCAGACACCTGTGCAACTGGCTGCTGGACTTTTTAACAAATAGACCTCAGTCAGTGCGGGTGGGAAATAACACCTCCGATGTCATCACTCTGAGCACCGGCTCCCTCCAGGGCTGCGTCCTGAGCCCGCTACTGTTCACCCTGATGACTCACGACTACTGTGCGAGGTTCAGCACAAACCACATTGTGAAGTTTGCAGAGGACACAACAGTTGTAGGCCTAATCCGGATGACAACGATCTGGACTACAGAGAGGAGGTGGAACATCTGGTAGACTGGTGTGACGCCAATAACCTGGTCCTGAATGTCAAGAAAACCAAAGAGATCATCGTCGACTTCAGGAGGAGCAAGCCCAACCACACACCACTCCTCATCAATGACACAGCAGTGGAAAGAGTTAGTAACACTAAGTTCCTCAGGGCACATATAACAGACAGTTTGACCTGGTCCTGTCACACTGAAGCTCTGGTCAAAAGAGCTCAACAGCGTATGCACTTCCTGAGATGGATGAGAAGAGCACACCTCCCACCTCCAATCCTCACCACCTTCTATAGAAGCACTGTAGAGAGCATACTGACCAGTTGCATCTCTGTCTGGACAGGAACCTGCAGTGCCTTTGACTGGAAGTCCCTGCAGAGGTTGGTTAGGACAGCGGAAAGAATCATTGGGACTTCACTTCCCTCCATAAAGGACATTGCAAGAAATCGTTGTCTGAAAAGAGCCCAGACCATAAACAGAGACCCCTCCCACCCCCACCACAGACTGTTCTCTCTGCTGACCACTGGAAGGAGGTTCCATAGCCTCTGTAGCAGAACAACCAGGTTCAAAAATACCTTCTTCCCACTCACAATAAGAATGCTGAACTCTTTTTACTCTAGTTCCTTCTGACTGCTCCATACCTGGGAGCTCCAGTGCAATATTCTCTGTGCAATACCGTGTTATACACACTTATTTAAAACCTATTTAAATGTTTTTATCTATGGTTGTACATATGTATATTTAGCTCTACCTTGTCTTTCACTACTTGAATCATTACTGACGTTTTCTACCTCCGAACTACTCAGAGCTAATACAAAATAATCTCGTTCTTATATGCACTGTGTGGTGTAAATTTGTAAAGTTAAAGTCTAAGAAGACTGGTAAATATTCATGAGCCTCCAAATGAGGGGACGTTTTTAGTTAGGCATATGAATTAATTAGAAATAAAAACCATGAGCTTTCAAGGGGGACTTGATAGAAAATGAGCCAAGGACAAGTAAATAAAAACTGACAAAAAAAGTAAGAAACTCCTATGAGCCCCTGAGAAAGACGTATTTGAAGTAGAGTATTTATAGTATATATGCTTATTTGTCCGTTAGTTGTTTATAAGGAGAGTATTTGTTAATGTTGTTGAAATTTGTGAATAGTGATTAACCGGTGCTAGAGTCGGTCGGCTGACTGTTCATGCCTGTTCTCTCTCTCTGGGATTTTTCCATTCGGTGGCGCTCTGCTGTGTGCTTTTGTGTGCCTCTTGACCTGAACAGGGTGGCTTTGATAAGATAGGAGTCCTGAGATGGTCTCCAGACTGGGGAGTCCGAGTCCGGTTAGAGAGCAGCCGGTCCGGTTCTTAACATATCCAGGGCTTGAGTACTATCTCCACGGGAATGGCCCCAGTGCTGGGGTTACTGTACTTGGGGCTGGTCATTTTTGAGTGTGCTCAGAGGGTGACCACTGAGAAGTGGCCCCTGAGAGTTCAAATTTGATTTTGCTCGAGTCTGTAACTGCTGGGTTGGTTCTATCCTGTAGTCACTCTCTGCCATGCTGTCAGGAGGGAGAGTGGGCTTCACAGTGGAGTGCGGCTGAGTGGGGAATTTTGGGGAGTGTGTTTGAGTGTGGATGCTGATAGTGGATGGACCCTTGTACAAAAGTTTTAAAATATACCTTAAGGCTAAAGAGGAGATTAGAATTATTAGAGCTGTGTGGAGAGTTTCTGTAGTTTTTTTTAGATTTGTGATGTAAAATGATGTGAATGGGAAAAATAGAAGTGTGATATGCTGAGCTCCTGCTTTATGAACAGCTTAGACTTGTTGACTATAATCATATTTCTGTTTTAAATATAGAATTGTGGGAATGTAATGTTGTGCATGAATTGAAGGTTTGTGCTAATAGGAGTGAAGTGGTTTGCAGTTGTTCTGTGAAAGGTAATGAATTTTTGCCTTATGTGAGGAGGAGTCATGAGAGGAGGAGGCAGTCGGAGAGTGTGTGACGTGGATCAGAGACTTTGGGGATGGAATCGAAAGGACTCCAGCCCTTGAATTCCACACAGACTAAAAAGGCCAGTTTCTGGTTTTATCCACAAACCCTTTTATCTGAATGTATGCTTAATAATAGTTGCTATTTTTTATACACATTTTATTTGTTTTCATGTAACATTTTTTTTTAGTTTTTTTAGTTTTAGTATTTTTTAGTTTGGGTTCACAGTGCACATTCATTTGTTCACATGTGAGTAAGTGCATGCTGTAGTTATTACAAAAAGGGGGAAAAAAACACAGAGACTTAGCAACAGACTGAGCTATCCTACTTGAGTTATTGTTTGGTTTAAGGCTGTTAAAGGCTGACAGTGTGAGCTTCAATGTTTAATCTATTGGGACCCACTAAGGGCCGCCACATAACCACCTCCCAGACCCGAACTGGCAAATGAAGAAGATGAACTTCTTGCTCTGCTGCAGGCGCTCAGCCAGAATACCTACACCTGTGCGAAATTGAGGTGGAGAGTTATCATTGGCTCTCCCCCCTTATTTAAAGTGCTGTCTGGCTGAGCCTCCCTGCGGGTCAATGTTTACGCTTCTGCCAAGCTACAGTACGTACTCTTTGTCTTTGTTATCCTTGTATTGTCCTAGTGTTTGCCTAGAGTTTAGCTTTCCTTTACATGTTTATGCTCATGCCAAGTTTGACCTTTTGACTGTGTTTGCCTCTCTACATTTATGCTTTGCCTCAAGTGTTTGTTTGTGTTTACTTGGTTTCAGACCCAGGGCCAGAGTGGAGGAGATTAGTGACAGCTTTCCTCAGTTTTACTTTTGGTTTCTGTTTCCTCCCCACTCTGTGCTGCTTTTTCGAAACTGGGTTCTAGTCTGATCCTTACAGATTGATCCACCATACAGATGGAATCAGCAGAAATCTGTCGCCTACAGCAGGAACTCGCACATGGGTTGCAACAGCTCCAAGAAGCACACGCGGTTATCCAGGGGCTCGAGGCACACGCCGTGTGAGAATCTACAGGCAAGTGGCCACTTTCCGTCGTGCTCCTGGGGCGCTACAGCGGGAATCCAGCCCAATGTGTGGGGTTCCTGCTCTAGTGTGAGCTGCTTTTTGCTGCCCAGGGCACGCTCCTGTATGAGCAGAAGGTCGCGCTCATCATTAGTGTGCTGAGCAGGAAGGTGTTCGAGTGGGCCACGGATGTCTGGAATAGTGCAGGTGAGTCGATTCGCTCCTATTCTAACTTCCTAGCTCAATTTAAGAGCATGTTTGATCATCCTGCTGAGGGCCGGGATGCCGGCGAGCTCTTGTTGAGCTTGTTACAGAGAGAGTGCAGTGTGGTGGAGTATGCTATGGAGTTCCGGATGGTGGCAGCAGGCAGTGGCTGGAATGAGCTAGCGTTGAAGGCGACATTTTGTAGGGGGCTGGCACCTGAAGTGCTTCAGGAGCTGCCGTGCCATGATGACCTGATGTCTCTCGACATGCTGATTGCCATGGCCATCCGTCTAGACCATCTCCTGCGGACACACCCTAAGGAGACTGCATGTCTCTCCATCCTCACTGATTCAGAACCCATGATGGGCCCAGCACGCCTTGCAAGAGAGGAGAGACAGCGCCGGGTTCGACACTGCTTATGCTTTTACTGTGCATACGCCGGTCACAGGGTCCAAAGCTGCCCTGAGAGACTGGGTGGAGGAGCCACCAGCGTCATGCACACCAATGCGGTGAGTAGCGCTCCTCTTCTGCCTGTGTCAGAATTTTCCATCCGAGTTCAGATATCCTACCTGAGTGTAACTTACTGTCTCCCAGCCCTAATAGATTTGGGAGCCGCGGGGAGCTTCATAGACCAGACTATGCTCGCCAAGCTGGGGATCCCTGCCGTAGAGCTGCAACACCATCAAAGATCCAGGCCTGGTCAACCTACTGTCTTGAGAATTGTTTTTGCATGGACCTCTTGCCGCTGCTCTCCACCTCCATCGAGAGCCCAAACACAGAGCATGCAGTCGTTATTCCAGAATGTTATGTCCATCTCAAGGAAGTATTCAGTCACAAACACTCAGAGGGACTGCAAAATCTATCTGCTCCCGGGATGTACACGTACTTGCCAGAAGATTTATGCCTTGTCCTTACCAGAAAAAGTGGCGATGGAGGAATACATCTGGTAGGCCCGTGCAGCAAGGTTTTTCTTCATGGAGAAGAAAGGGGGAGGTCTTTGGCCGTGTATTGACTACCGTGGACTAAACAAAGTGACTGTGCACTACCCCTATCCCTTGCCACTTGTGCCCTCCACCCTGGACAGCTACAGAAGCAGGATTAATGGAAGATGGCGTTCAGCACCACCTCTGGCCACTTTAAATACTTAGTCATGCCGTACGGGCTAGCCGCTGTCCCCAGCGTGTTCCAACATTTTATCAATGAGGTTCTTAGAGACATGATGGGTATGTGGTGGCCTATATTGATGACATATTGGTCTTTTCCCCTGATTTGGGCTCCCACGTTCACCATGCAACAAAGGTGCTAAAGACTGAGATTGCTGGAGCATCAGCTGTTTGTAAAGGGGGAAAAGTGCCAGAGGGGGTTGCTATGGAACCCACCAAAGTCACCATGGTAGAAAATTGGGAAGTCCCAAAAACACCAACGGAATTGAGAAGATTCCTGGGCTTCGCCAATTTCTACCGCCGCTTCATCAGGTGGTTCAGCATCATGGCCAGTCCTCTAAGAGGAAACCCCAAGAGCCTCCACTGGATTTATCCAGTTGAGAAAAGCATTTTACATTGGCTCCCATCCTAAAACAGCCTGACCCAGGACTACCCTTTATTGTGGAGGTAGATGCCGCCGATGTAGGAGTGGGAGCTGTCCTGTCTCAACGGCATGGTAACCTGTCTAAAATGCACCCTGTGGCGTTCTTCTCTCGGAAGCTCTCAAAAGCTGAGCGTAACTAGGATGTGGGGGATCGAGAGCTCTTGGCGGTTAAGCTGGCATATACCTCAAATCCGCTCAATCCCAGACAGGCCCGGTGGGTGATGTTTTTCGCCAGGTTCAATTTTGTACTGTCCTATTGCCCCAGGTCCAAGAATGGAAAGGCTTGTAACGGTCATGGTTACATTTTATTTGGTTATTTATTTATTTTGTTTTCCAGTGCTAAAATAGGAGACAGTTAGGTGTAATTTTACTTCAGGCCGGTAGGGGAGCTGTATGCTTTGCCAGTTTTGGTGGTAGAGGCAGCAATTAAAAAGGTAGCAGGAAGTAAACAAAGTTTGACTCAGTAATTGTTTTTGGTCATTTTCACTCAGCTACTATCGCTCTTTATCGCCCGTTTTCTTCTGCTTTGCTGTTGTTTGTTTTGCTAGCGTGTCTTCCATGTGATATAGGTATTTTCTTTTCCAGGAAACTCGTGTTTCTAATGCTGGATAAAGGACATTATATACACATATATTTTTTGGGACTTGGATATACTTTTTTCCTTTGTTGTTATGGATTACCCAGCGGATTAACAATTACGGATGTGCTTCGCGGACGCCAACATCTACTTCAGAAGGCTGCCATTCGCTTCACGAGACTAAAAAGAAACTCTTTACTCACCGGTGAGGTTGTTCCTTTTAATTTCGGAAAAGGAGACTTGATTAACATGAATGTTTAAGGACTGGGGATTTTTTGAAGGGATTGTTATGATGTGTGCATATGGGTCTGTAAACAGAAGTGTGTTCAGGGAGGAAAACTAAATGCTAGTTAGCAATACAGAGCATTCATGCAAGTGTTTGTGGCTTTGGTGCTTTCCTTTCATGTGTCATTTTCACTATTTCAGTTGTTTGGTAGCTGCAGGTCACACTTTAAATAAATTTTCTTTGAAGACTAGGCGGTTGCATAGTGGTGCCTGAACAGGGACCCTGCCTAGCGTCATAGTAGAAGCTATTATCTGCCATTTACATATAGTTTATTATCTAAGAATAAATAAGTAAATAAATAAAAACCCATACACTTCCATAATGGCTGAAGGTGTAGAGGCCGAAGCAGCGGATAGGGCTTCACCACTTAAAGACTTTACTGTTGGTCCTTTTGAAATGAGACAAACTGAAAGCGAGATGTGTGCGACGCTAAGCCAACTCTATATTGGTTAAGATGATGACCCAGAAAAGTCTGTTCCAAGAGTTAAGCAAGCAGAACAAAAAGAGCAACTCCCAATTTTGCCCGCTACTGCAGTTTGTTCCCAGATAGATTTTCCTAGGTTCTGAGGTGACGAATAAGACGGAGATCCTGTGGCTTTCATAGAAAAATGTGAATGAGTTTATAGCAGTTAGACAATCCCTTATAGAAAGAGACCTTTCTGAACAAAAACATTACTGGGAGAAGGTCAGTCCAGAGAACGGAGGTGAAAAACCAGGACACAAAGCCAGCAAGAAGACAGCTCAGAAACCAGGACAAATAAATGTGATTCAATATTCGGCTCAACCAATGAGATCGATTTCATTCCCCTTGATGATTCGGGGACAATGCCACTCAGCCATGGTTGATACCGGAAGTACTGTACATTCTTACTACTGAGTGAAGCCTGCTGGAATAGAGTCAAGAAGAAGGGCAAAATTTGGAGGCCGAGCAATGTACAAGTCTTTCTCCTTGCAAATGGACAGAGTCACACAGCTAAAGGCAAGGTGGAACTGGAATGCCATCTGTATGGCTGTGACTTCAGACATCCATTTATTACATCTATTTAATGGCTAACCAAGACCTCGCATTCTTCCCCATCATCATTGGTTTGGATTTCCTAAATATTAGTGGGATTAAACTAAATGCTAGTTAGCTTTTAGTGGCTAAAAGTTAGTGGCTTTGGTGTTTTCCTTTTATGTGTCATTTTCACTGCATTTTCACATTTCAGTTGTTTAGTAGCTGCAGGTCACCCTTTAAATAAATTTTCTTTGTAGCGCCTAGAAGGGTAGACCATTGCAGGCTGATGCCCTCTCCAGAAAATTTGACAAGGAAAATGATCATGACATTCAACCCATCATCCCATCTTCTAATTTCATGGGCAGAATAACCTGGGACTTAGACCACCAGACCACCTCTGTTCATGTCAGCTGGCTCGCGGTACCAGCCAATGTCCTCCTGTATGTCCCACCGGAACTAAGAAATGAAGAGCTTGCGAGGCAGTGAAGCCACAGGAACTTTAGGGGTGTAGTATAGGATATTGTGTGTAATTGTTGTGTGTAGTTGCTGACTGTATCATAAACGGCCGCAGCAACTTTTGTGTTGTAGTATAGGATACTGTGTGTAGTTGTTGTGTGTAGTTGCTGACTGGATCATAAACAGCCACAGCAACTTTAGTGGTATAGTATAGGATATTGTGTGTAGTTGTTGTGTGTAGTTGCTGACTGTATCATAAACGGCTGCAGCAACTTTAGTGGTGTAGTATATGATACTGTGTGTAGTTGTTGTGTGTAGTTGCTGACTGTATCATAAACGGCTGCAGCAACTTTAGTGGTGTAGTATATGATACTGTGTGTAGTTGTTGTGTGTAGTTGCTGACTGGATCATAAATGGCCGCAGCAACTTTAGTGGTATAGTATAG
>JAOVYV010151988.1:0-12595 GCA_025674545.1 Hassar affinis
GCAAAAGGAGGCCCTACACCATACTAATAAATTATTGTGGTCTAAAATGACAGGTGTTTCAGTTTCATTGTCTAACTGCTGTACCTTATTTGAAATTATTCTATTATAAGACAAGTTGACTTAAACCAAGCCAGCAAATGCCAAGTGATGTTTCCTTTAATTTGCCACCTTCTGTAATTCTGTAAGTGTTATAAATCCATTGCAATATTAGAAATGCCTATATAGCCTTCGTATATCCTACAAATTCTTAAATGGCATATCATAAAATGATTCATAGTGAGACAGCAGAAAATACCCCACTGACAAAAACAACAAATTCTCCATCATAAGTCATATTCAGCTCATTCAGTAAACCCTTGAAAGTTACAAAACACAATTCTATGACATTTGGAAGACTATAAATTATACACTGCTTCCTGCTTATTCAGATAAGACAGAGTTATAAATAAAAAATATCTTTACCAGTATTTAGACCAGTTAGAATAACATATACCCTAACAGACCTGTCAAAGCCAGTAAATATTACTGTATAAGCATTAGTTTTTGAATGTGTGGAAATTTCAAAAGGTCTCTGTGGGTGAGCCAGAACTGTTAATGAATGTTAGACCTCTCAGTGTGAATAATCTGGCTCTCTGTCATAGACGAAAATAGCACAGCATTGAAGGAAAGACCTTTAAGCCTCTCTGCCAGCAGTTTAACAATTTACAGAGGGTTTTAAATTATTCATTGTAAAGTGTCTGGTATATAATGTTTCTCTGAAAAGAGGGGTGAAAAAATGTGGTGCCTTCTTTGAACTGAGGCCAAGACTGTCACCCAATACCATGCTGCAATCTATTTTCTACATTGGTGAATTAAATCTACTCCACTCTTTCCAGCTAAAAACAACCCATACATTATTCACACATTTAACACACATTTGTTTGTTTGTTTGTATGGCACCCTTGCACAGCCCAGAAGCATTGTATTAGAAACAATACAGTGTAAAGCTAATGAAGATGAATAAATTACAAACACAAACAAATAAATAAAAAAAAAAACATTAGTAGTGTCGAGATGCACATACACCAGCATATCTTAGTTGCAACACCCTGTGACTAAAATAGGGAGGAAATCTTTTAAAATAGAATCTAAGCAAAAGAAAATGTGCCAAATACACCATATAATATCTTCTGTCCATTTCTCACCTCCAGATTGAGGAGGGAATTTCTGGGATATGGCTGTTTCCCAGAGTGCAACACAACTTCCTTATTGAGAGCCATGTTGGCCTGACAGACACTTTTTTCATCATCTTTCCATGTGATTACTACTGAAGAATGATTGATGAGAATCACAAGTACTGTATCTAACTCCAACACATCACCATGGGTCTGCAGCTGTATTGTTGAATGTCATTATGTCTGAGAGTGAGTGTGTATGTGTGTATGGGAAGACCTTGCAGAGGTAGTCAAGAGCATTACAGTAAAGCGGTGGAACACTGGATTTGAGTCAGCTATGCTACTAACCCTTCCTAACAGTACATAACATTCCATACATGGTTTGTTTGAATTCTTATGGATTTACAGTTGCACAATCATGGCTAGCAGAGTATCTAAGGCTGGATATACAGTACATTTGCCTTTTCATTTGCCATTTTCATTCCAAAATTAAGTATGAGCTCAAATCTTTGTTTGAAGTTTTGACTGCATAATACAATGGAGGACTGAAATGCATGAGGAACAAAAGAGGAGGGAAAAAAGTTTCTGAAATGTATTTTTGGAGGTTCATGTATTCAAAAGTACATTTCATCCTTTCAAAGCTGCCACTTAGCTTTAACAATGGCTGAAATCGTATCAAATATTAGAGGCATTTTGTATGCTAGCTCCAAAGAAGATTGAAGAGAAGTATAATGAAAATGCTATGCCATGTGCTCATTTACTCTTCATGAAAATACATCTGTGTTTAATGCTGATACTACTAGCCTAAACATTACTCATTACACAAAGACTCATCCATCATTCTCTTTTTCATGTCCTTTTCATTAGTTAGCTGCTAAGACACACAGGAGTATTTATGCAATATTCAGATAAAGGTAAAAAATCTGTTTAGTGTTTTTTATAGCCAGGGTGTAGCTAAAAGTGCATACACTATATACACCAATCACCCATAACATTAAAACCACCTCCTTGTATCTACACTCTTTGTCCATTTTATCAGCTCCAATGACCATACAGCTGCTTTGTATCTACACATTGTAATTTTACAGATAGAGACTGTAGTCCATCTATTTTTCTGCAGACTTTGTTAGTCTGGGCAGCACTGCAGTGTCTGATCCAATCATACACAACACACAAACACACCACCACCACTGCAGTGCTAACAACCACCTACCACTCAAATAATACCTGCTCTGTGGTGGTCCTGTGGGGGTCCTGACCACTGAAGAACAGCAAGAGAAAAAGAGATAAAACTAAAAAGTATTGTAGATACAAGGAGGTGGTGTTATGGCTGATCACTGCAAATTGAATAGATCATATGTTTTAAGTGTAAACAAACACAGATATTAATACAGTTTAAAGTAATACAGAAAAAGACCACACTAACAGTGTTTACATAGTTTAATTAAAAAAACTGATTAGGCCATGCCTACTTTGGTTTTATATTCAAATAGAGATACCAATATTTGGAGTGCTATACAGGTACAGCTCCAGTTAATGGCATTGTGTTATGTGCATAGTCATTACTTCTGCTTCTCTCATCAAGGACAGTAGACTTGTAGAGCAATTCAAAGTACTGGGTGTTGAAAAGTTAGATAAATAGATTTAGAATGGAAAATATTTCCAAGCTCCCAACACATAAGCTTGCACAATGCTAAAATCTTTCTGGTGTATTTTTAAAAAATATGTCCCTCTTAAACATGCCCAAATACAGCCTGTCTGTGTGCACAGAGATAAATTAGGCATCAAGACCTGCTCTTCAGGCTCTAAATGCACAAACACCAGGGATTGGCAGCTGTGGTTCCCCATCTGGTCTGCAAATTCACGAGAATGGGGGACAAAACATTCTGCTATGCTTAGGAAGACTTGGGAGGGAGTGTATGCATGTGACATCTAATTTCTGGAGGCAATTTCAGCAATGAGAATTTGAAGAGTTTTGAATGAGAATAAGGGCAGTCTTATGGTAAGTTAAACCTTTATTTAGGACCTAAACATTAATTACTAATGCTGAATTAATTCGTAGTACATTCATGTAGTTATGAAGATGGGCATCACAATAAACTATTGTAACGGCTGTGTTCACTGATGACCCAAATGCACAAAACAGAAGCTGAAATAAAGGTAAGGGTCAAGAGACAAAAGCAAAATCCAGGGAAATGAGGACAGCGATCAAAACACACAGGTAACAGATAGACACTAATATGGGAAAGTTCATGCAGTGCACTAAAAAATCTGGCAAAGAATGGCTGAGAGTGGCAGTTGTATATGCAGGTGTGGAACCAAGTGTGTGTGATGATGAGGAGGCAGTGTATAGCCCCCACAGAGCCCTGATCTCAACATCATCGAGTCTGGGATTACATGAAAAGGGATTACATGAAAAGACAGAAGGATTTGAGGAAGTCTACATCCACAGCATAGCTGTGGTTAGTTTTCCAAGATGTTTGAAACAACCTACCAGCCAAGTTCCTTCAAAAACTGTGTGCAAGTGTACCTAGAAGAATTGATGCTGTTTTGAAGGCAAAGGGTGGCCAAACCAAATATTGATTTGATTTAGATGTCTCTTCTTTTCATTCACTGCATTTTGTTACTTGATGAAAATAATCTATTAACGTTTCAATTTTAGGAAGCATTCTTAGTTTACAGCATTTTTTCACACCTACTTAAAAACTTTTGAACTGTACTATATATCCACCAGCCCTTTTATTGGGAACATGTGTATCCAATAAGCCAAACATGTGGCAGCAGTGCAATGTATAAAGTCATTTAGATACAGGTACTGCTTTTCAGTTAATGTACACATTAATCAACAAAATGTGAAAAAAGCCATATCAGTGACATCATATCAGTGGTTAGTTGGTGCCACAGAATGGCATTCTAAAAAGCACCCAGTGAGCAGCAGTTCTGCAGGTGAAAACTCTTTAAGAATGGCAAGACTGGCTGTGCTATCTGAAATAATCACTCTTTACAACTGTGGTGAACAGAAAAGTAATGTAAATAAAGTTCATTTATATTGATAAAGCAGAAATCATTTTGTCTACTAGAAGATTATGGGAAAGTAACATATGCATATAACTATGGGTACACTAACTGGGATGACTGATATGCTAAGAACGAGTGCTCTGACTAAAGGCTTTATTTTTATTGTACATAACCTTTATGTGCATGCTGCAAGAGACCTGTGATGATGTGGGTGCAAACACTTCCCTAAATACAGTAATCATTTGAAACAATAAATAATTATAATGGTTACTAATAGGTTGTAAACTATTCCTAGTGGTCTAAATAGTAGCTTAATTGAAAGGGTTGATTACTGATGATCTGATTCAGATGCTAGGACAAGAAAATGTGAATTCTTCCCATGCAGTTTTACTGTGAACTTTACTCTGAGTGAAGTTTTACCATACAGGACAACCAAATGCAGCATAGCAGTTACCCAAGTGGAAACAATGCTGTCAAAAGAAAAGCGCATTTTTAATACCCATTGTGTGTGTGTATTGTTTCTGAATTAAGTAGAGATGGCTGAATGGCCTCAAATAAATTCAAATATGAAGATACGTAATTGCTGCTTTACAGTTCTGAGTGTTTTGGTATTACATATTTTTATTGAACATCATTACATCCAGCGATATAGAATACATAAGACACAGGACCAGATTCTTTCCTGATTTCTGAAACACAGATTCACATACAAGCTTTAGTACATTCCAGTCTTGATAAAGGCAACCTTACATACTGCTATCATTTATGCTACAAAGTATTCAGATTACCTCAGAAAGTTTTCTCATGTGTCATTTTACTGGCTCTCTGTTGCAGTATGGATAAAATTCATTGCCCTTGTTCTTGTATGTCATTGCTCAAAGGTGCTGCACAATATAATATGGTTCAGTACTACACACCCATACACCAACCTAGGTTCTTTGATGCCATACAATGCTTGTCCTCCATTAAACCTTGTGTTGTCTTAAGGGTCAAAAATGACCCACAACTATGTTTGCCAGTAGAGAAACCCCCCTAAATGATCTTTTTCAACTTGAAAACAGTGAAACATTGCCTTTTCAAATATTTTCATTTTCAAAGATTGTTTTAGGGTTACACAGCTGTTATAAAATCACTTAGTCACCACTTTATGTACTACTAATTGAACCCTTTACCCCCTACTCCCCCCAATGACCCCATACATGACTGAAATTCACAGACAAAATAATACAAAATAAACAACATTTCAGTCAAAATCAACTTGCAGTCAGAGGCTATAAAGTTGCTGCATGTCCAAAGATTAAATGCAATCTTTCTGCATGGCTATAAAGGAAAAACCCAGATATTCACAAAGTTTGCAATGATTAACAAATTGTTTCTTCATGCAAAATAGATTTGGTATTTAAAATTCAACTAAGCTGCTTTATTTAAGTGTAGGTGGGTCATTTTTTATCTTGAAGACAAGGGGAGTGTACACAAACTTCACAGTGAGTCAGAGTTATTCAGAAGGTCCTTAAAAATGGCTACACATGCTGACCTCAGTCCTCACTCTAAGCTGAATCTTTTTTCCTGGACAATGAGGGCCAGCATAGAAGAGGCTTCTGCTATTTAATTTTAAATGGCCTGACTTATTTTGTTGAAATGTGTGTGCATGGGAAGGGTATCTGGAAAAACCATAAACATCCACTAGCTGAGATGAAAGGTAACGGCATGATAGTCATGTTGTTTCAAGGAAAATACATTGTAGCCAATGACTATCTAAATCTAGGCTTGCCTGGTCTTGTTTTTTTAAAATTTTTTACAAAATTACTAGTCTTCTACTAGTAGGCAAGAGAAGAACTGCCCTTGATTTATGAACTCTGATTTATGAAGTTTCAAGTGGCCTGCTATACAGCAATGAAACTTCTTTCTTCTGCCATGAAGATGTGTGTTGAGAACAAGGTCTGTTATTGTCAATAATTTCATTTATAAAATACACAGTAACAGTAAACTTTGCTTATTTAAACTTTGCTTATTAAAAAATGTACTTCTGGTTCCTGAGTTGTGTGTGACTCAGGTGTGAGTCAAATTGTCTGCATGATAAAATATAGTGAGTCTTGCTCACTATATTGTGTACTGTGAATGCTTGATCCATCACTCTGTAAGAGCTTCTTTGCCTCACTCTTTTATATTTGCCCCATATTTTATATTCTCAGCCCCATATTTTATATTCTCAGTTTTCATTCACTACTCTGACATTTTCTTTTTATATTCTCAGGTTTTGTTCAGTATTTATAATTTTCATTGTATATTCTGGGGTTTCATTTAAGAATTTCACATTTTCTTTTTATTTTCTTAGTTTTCTGTCAGTATTTTAATTTTTTGTATACTTCCTGAATGGGTCCTCATAATCTGTCAAATTGGAAAAGAACAACCTTAGAAGAAAATATTATTCGAGTAATTAGATGTCTTTTTTAGGAAACTGACAGTGATAATAGATTTTAGGATTTTTTAATATTTACTTTGAATATTTTATTAGAAATGTCTATGTTGTCTGAGCACAATGTACTTTTTTGTGCTTATTTTATGAGTCATTATCTTGCCCTTAATCCATGTCAGTTTTCAACCACAGCAATGCTGTTGCCTAGACACTTTTGTTTGCTGGGCTATACTTAATTCACCAGTGACATTAAAGACTCTGTTTACCTTGTGGTAAATTGAATGAGCAGTTCTGTGTGCTGTGCATACATACATACATGCATCAACCCCTGGGTGTGGAAAGCAAAGCCACCATATCTGCTTCATTTTCAAGTGCAAACATCATTAAGAGCATTATTTATTGAGGCTCTCTCATGAAGGCCCCTGATTGCACATTAGCTAGTCCACTGGGAAACAAATGGCCTCACAACAGCTCAGTGGAAAGAAATGGAAAACAGATTCTCAAAACCATTATGGTTCTCATATGTATATCCAGGTTTACTCCTTTTAATTTACCCAATGTAATCTTCTGGGATCCATAAAAGTAGTTTGAAGGTTGTAACCCTGCTGAAGTGTCCCATCACTGGAACAATTCAAGTGAGTTTGGTGCAATGGTATGTGTGCAAATTCTGCATATAAATTAGTAAAAGTGTATCAGAAATGTAGAAGAAAGGTTATGAACAAACTACTCTATCATCACCTGATTGATAAACAACAGAGCTAAACTTCCTGAACTTCTTGAGTGATCACAGGAGATGAATCATGGGTGTTTGAGTATGACCCTGAGACAAAGAGACTGAAGTGCTAAATGGTATATGACAGCATCACCTTGCTCAAGAAAGCTCTCATGAGCAAAAATCAAGCTACTGTTCATTGCCTTCTTGAGTTTTTAGGGATCATGCATAAACAATTCCTACCAGAAGGCCAAACAGTTAATTGAAAATTTTACCTTGGAGTTTTGGAATGTCTGAGGAAGAGGGTTTTTGTGTGTGCGCCATCAGATCAGCTCTTCTTGGATCCTCCACAATAAACACACTGAGTCACACTTCACTGGCTGTGAGAACATTTTTCCCAGAAAAAAGCATTCCAGTCCTTTGATATCCACCCTATAGCCCTGAGTTGGTGGCAAGAGATTTTTTTCCCCCAAAGATTAAAACATATCCCCATGCATAAGCATGGGAATTTGAATCTCATTACTTTCCAGACAGACCTATAACCTATAATATTTAACAGACAAAAGGACAAAGAAAAGATTTTCAAGTGTTTTCAATGACAAACATAATTCTATTTGTTAAATATAAAAAGGTTAGAAATTGATTCCTTTTTTTGCAAAAAAGAATGGGCAAAAAAGGTAATTATACTGCATCAGCTCTCCCAGACAAATATTTCAAAGCATACTGATGTACTGTTCAAGCTGTTTTGAAGAAGCACAAAGAAATAGGGCAACATTGAGGATCATAGATGCAGTGGTTGGCCAAGGAAACTTAATGCAGCAGATGTCAAATACAAGCAGCCCCATCAGCTCAGAACTGGCAGAAACCAGTTGGAGCCAGGTACACCCATCTACTGTCTGGACAAGTCTGGCCAGAAGTGGTCTTCATAGAAGATTTCAGCCAGAAAGACATAAATCTGACATGGAAACAACTATGCATGAAAACATAGGAACTGGGGAACATAGGAACTATGTTTTACACAATGTCCTAACTTTATTGGAATTGGGGTTGTATATTCTTGTTGTAGTGTTTTGCTATTGGAAAGGTAGGTTCATTCCGCTGGTGCAATTTTGACAAAATGATCAGTTAGTCTCCTCGTAGATTCTCCAGTGTATAGCATGATTACATTTCTTACAGGAAAAACAATAAACAACTCCTGCAGTGATACATGAGGAGTGATGGCTAATAAAATATGAACCTGTGGTCCTGTGATGGGCATGTTATTTTAGTGGCTGTGTTAATGAATTTGCATTCCGAAACATCTAAAACTGTTGTATGCACTGTTGTATGCTGTTGTCTGTCATGTTTTCCTTAAAAAGGGAAGGTCTCTAGATAGTTCTGGAGAGTTTTTAAGTGTAATATTTGTTACTTTTTAATTGGTGAGATGATAAGTGAGCAGAAAAGGAATTCTCTCAGTATTAGTAGTGGAATGTGTAGAGGTCAGTGTATCCCTTCTCTCAAAAGTGCTAACTTGGAGAACTGTTCACATCCGAAGCACTGCAAAATGCCTTCTCTTATTCACAGCTAATGAGACTTAAATGCATCTGCAGTGAGAATGAAGACATTCTTCTGAAAGGTGAGGAATTGTGCAGTTATTTTCACAACTGTGGATTCCCCAAGAACATAATAGATCAATCATGCCATGGCCCATGTAAGCACTATCAGCTATACATTGGAGAATCCAAGAGGAGACTAGCTCATCATTTTGTCATCAGAATGAAGGATTTCTCCTTTCCAGTAGCAAGACACTTCAGCAGTGATAGACATAAAACATCTTTGTGTATACTGCCAGTTGTTGCTATGGGAGCAACAAAGGGAAAAATGTGACGTGATGGAGCACTCGGAACTTTGGAACCCCAAGGAATGAATGTTATGTTTTGACTACAGCTATTACATCATCAAGTATTTCGACTATCTATTGGTTTTACTAGTCTCATAAATACTCTGTTACACAGATGAGGAAGGACTTTCATTCGAAAATTTCTGTTGCACCTCAAACTTCATGTACTATACTGAATTATAGCTACATATAGTACAAGTGTAAAAGTGATGAAATGTAAAAATGATGTTTTAGGCTTTACCAATCATTAAAACATGTGTGTAATATGTACCTTGGCCAATCATTTTGTCCTCTTTAGTCCTATATAATAAAATGACAGCAGGAGATGCAGAACATATTCTCTGTCTGATGTTGCTGCAAGTTTCTCTTCTGTCTTGGATTAAACTTTGAATTTAGATTTTATTTAAGATTCTGAACAGCTCATTTTTGAAACCAGTTTCAAGGAGGACTTCTTGATTTTGATCAGAACAAGACAAAAGCTATTTTTCTACATATCCCGCATGAACTAGTCATACTACACCTAGTCTAAGTCTAACCTAGTCTAATCTAAGCCAAACTCATATTAAGTATTTTTTTTCCTCTATTTTACGGAGGTCAAATGTACCTGTACACATTTTCTACTTGCACATATTTATTTCTGAGTTATTAAGCATGTCAAGCTCAATTGTCTGCTCTGCATAATAGTCTGTGTGCATGTATGTGTGTGTGTGTGTGTGTGTGTGTTCTTTTTAACAAATAGGTTGGGTGTCTTGAGTAAAAAGCTATTTGTCAGTCTCTGATCTGCATTCAGATCTTTTATGGTGAAGTAAACATTCCATTCCAGTTATCAAGTAATTGAGAATTTTGAAAGGTAGGGAGCAGCGAAATATAATGTTAATAAATTCATTCTGTGCATATGTGGTGTGAGGGTTGTGGCCCCATATTGCTGGAAAAGAAATATGTGATAGTGATAGTGGGACAGTTTGTTGTCTTGTTTTCTAATTAAATCAAATTAAAAGAGGCTTTTTTATGTGTGTGTGTGACACATTTTATGTGTGTGTTGGAAAGTGGACAGGATGCTAATGAGATATCCTTCTTGCATTTTCTTCTTGCAGAAAGTTTTTTTTCCTCTATGGTTATTCTGTTTAGAAATTTTAGGCTGAAACACTGTATCAAAATAAAAATATAGAAATAATATAGAATAAACAGTATATATATGCCTGAGATGTGTAATGATTTACAAAAATCATCCAATCATTCAATGCAGTAGAAAAAGAGGAAAAAGAATCTTGAGTTATAGTATGCAGAGGGTTCTGGTTAGCATGAGGACAGACTGTGACCTCAGCTCTTGTTATATAGTCTGATTGCTATGGGCATAAAAGTATGTCTGAAGCATTCAGTCTTATACTTTGGTGGAATGTGTCTATGACTAAATCAAAGATAATGATTTGACTTAATCAAATATATGAGTTAATGAAAGACACTGATTTGTATTATGCTCCTGACCTTAATCAGAAATGCAAATTCACCTTACCTGAAGTTTCAGATAAGTTCAAAGTTCAATATATTTTGTATTTGTGATATTATCTAAATGAGAGAGATCACACTTGTGATTTCTTTTCACCTTCCTTTCTCCAGAATTCAGCCACTTGAGCAAGAGCCCTAGAACTTTGCTGTTCCTTTTCTTTGGGTACTGCATTATTATGTGTGCCTTTAGGTGACAAAATGTTACAAGAAACGTAGATAACCATGTATGTAATATTCCCTAAATAAATAAGCAGAAATTAATAGAAACCTTTATCAACTGGGTTGACCTTTATCAAAACCCTCTCTCTCTTCTCTTTCTCTCTCTCTCTTCTCTCCCTCTCATCTCTCTCTTTTTTTAATGTAGATCCCTTAGACAGAGTAGAATTGCATTTTATGGAGAAAAATGAACTGAATGTGTTCTAAACTGATAGAAGTACATGGTTCACAGGGCATCAGGTTGAGACCCATAGGGATTTTGCTGTGCAGCTGCTGTCATATCGGCATAGTTTCAATATGCTTGGACTTCTTTGCATATGTTCAGCATTAAAAAATTCAGGTAAGAAGTACAGAGCAGGCAGGGACTGAAGACATCTTAGAACTTCAAAATCAGACCTGGTGCTAGTGCTGTTTGTCTGATGATATGAAAAGAAAAGTTGATGGGCTCTCTGAAGATCTGTAATGCTGTATGTTTGAAATAGCTACTGACTCTTTTGGGGGGCATAAAAATAGCTTCAAATATCCTAATTAAGCTCATTATTTCAAATATGATGTCAGTTTCTTTGGTTTAAGCAAGACAATTGTCTTGCTTTTAAATCAGAGGTTATGTGTATTGGCATATCATGACATACACATGTATGTGCACACATTTAACAGACATGCATTAATTGTTTTCCTATTTATCTCCGAAGCTTCTTTTTAGATTTAGATATAATGCAAATGTGATGGTCCTAAAAACATAATATAAACTGTGGGTGCCAAAGTGATGTTTTCTTCTCTGTATATCAGTCATCCATTCTGACTATTTACTCCTGAATTAGCCTTTCCTCCATAGCTGTTTTGAGCTGCTGATATCAAGCTGTGAGAATATGCATGTGTATGGATCGAAGTGTGTGTGTGTGTGTGTCTGTGTGTGTGTGTGTGTGTGTGTGTGTGTGTTTATATGAACAGAGATAAACTGAAGAACTGTAGGAGATGTAGAGAGATGTATGAGTTATAGGATGGATCAAATGGATCAAATAATTGATCAGGGGCTGATTTTACTGTTTTTGTACTGCATTTGATCACCCTGTTTTTGAAATGATTAAATACTGTAATTATGTTGCTCATGTGCAGCATATAAATATAAAATATTTTACACTGCATGAGAATTCATGAGAAAAAAACACCTGTCCAAAATTAATTGGAAAACAATGCCAGCTAAAATTGCCACAGCAAATATTAGAAAGTAAAAGGGTATAGATGTGTATTTTGGTTTCTGTATTTTCCAACTCTGGCAAAAGCATAATCAACAACCAAATATGAGATCTTGAGAATGCATACAGTACCAGTCAAAAGTTAGGACACACCTTCTCATTCAATCTTTTTATTTTTTTTCCTACATTATAAATTAATAGTGAAGTCATCCAAACTATGAATGAACACACGAGGACTCATGTGTGAAGTACACTTAAAAGTGTTAAACAAATCAAAATATGTTTCATATTTTAGATTCTTCAAAGTAGGCACCTTTTACTTTGATTACAGCTTTGCACACTCTTGGCATTCTCTCTCTTCATGAGGCATTCTCTCAATCGGCTTCCAAACTATCTCAATTGACTGACCTTCCTTTCTTACAGTAATGATGGACTGTTGTTTTTCTTTACTTAGTTGAGTAGTTCTTGCCATAATATGGATTAGAACATTACTCAAAT
>JAOVYV010151996.1:0-12594 GCA_025674545.1 Hassar affinis
ATACAATACAATAAGTGCGGTAACAGCTTTGAGTTAGTGCTCATTCAAGTGCTCTCGAAAGAGGTGGGTCTTTAGTCGGTGTTTGAAGACAGCTAGCGACTCCGCTGTTCGGACACTCAGGGGGAGTTCATTCCACTACCTTGGTGCCAGAACAGAGAAAAGTCTGGATGCTTGCCTAGGACTTCGGTCCCAGGTAATCTAGTAGGAATGCTCTGCTATCTTTTCTTCTGCCCCTTATTTCGAGCACTAAGCTCTCTTTGCCGCCCTGAGCAGCAGCGTTTGTTCCCCTTTGCTATTAACCGCAACGGCGATCTTTCGTGTAAACTGGTACAGCGTTTCCCTAGGAGGCATGCCCTTTGCTTTGTACTACGCTATTTCATTCATTCTTTTTCCCCCAACATTCACTGATGAAAAGCTCTTTTGTTTGAGACCGCGAGGTCGGTTTTACTTTTGATCTTATTCCTCTTCTTGGCTTCTGAGTTGTCTCTTAGCTCAGCGACAACTCATAGCCTCGTCACACTGATGAGCCAGGTTCGATTCCCGGTCATCATGGTTTTTGAGAATATGAAAGACAGCACACACACACATATTTTCTTGTAAATTTCTTCCTTTTATGTTCCCGGGGTTTATACATTTATGTATATTTATTCCTCCAACATATAAATATATATTTATTTTAGCCCTGTCCCTTTTATTTTCCCTTTATTTCTTCCTCTGTCGGTTGGGATGAGGAATAACAGCCCAGCCTATTCCTGCACTTGTGTCCAGCCACTCTGTCCCTGCCGTAACATAGACATTCTGTGGAACTTATTGGAATGTTTTCTATCTTTTATATAATTGGACTGAGTAAAAAAGCTTTTTATGTTTCGAAACATCATCATCATCTTTCTCTAATAAAGAAACTCCTATTCATCTTTGACAGCAAGAGTCACCTAATAATATTGATCAGATTTACTTTAGCTTTTGTGTTTGTTACATTCCAGAAAGATCAGAAAAGTTCACTGGACACGCTGTCAGAATCTGTTATTAAGCTGGACATGGTACCGGCTCTATGAGGACAGATAACATCAGAGAAATCAACTTATTGACCTTTCTGTAATGTACCACTAGTACTGGCATGTTATTATCTGGTAGTGTAGAGTTCTGTAATTCTTTATTCTCTGTAATAAAATGCACTTGTGTGCTGATGTGGTGTCCTGTTCTCTGATTTCTGTGTCTGAGAGAAACACACTGAAGTTTCTGTTAGATGGTAAACTGTAGCTGTATTATGAATGTGTGTGTTTGAGAGGGTTCTGATATTTCTGCATTTCTCTTCCAGGTTGTGTGGGTGTAATCTGAGAGAGGAAAGCTATAGATTTCTGTCCTCAGTTCTCAGCTCAAACTCCTCCAGTCTGAGAGAACTGGACCTGAGTTACAGTAAACTGCAAGATTCAGGAGTGAAGCTGCTCTCTGCTGGACTGGAGAATCTACACTGTACACTGGAGAAACTGAGGTATGCACACACGCACACACGCACACACGCACACACACACACACACACACACACATGCAAACACACACATACACACACACACAGACACACACACAATATACATAACATTGAACAATTTTTGTAACCTTTCCATGACACATTTTTAGATGTTTAACTGAGAATTTGTGAGAATTAGATTTACTTTCTATTTTAATATTCTATATCATGAGTAAATAAAAACTGTAACAGTGCTATAATCTGTACTAAAAACTGTAATAGTGCTATATAAAATTCATGACTTTATTTAACTCCTAAACTAGACGTCCTGTGGAGCTTTCTGGATCTTTTATCTAAATGTGTCTGAGTAAAAAAGCTAATTATGTTTCGACAACAACAAATCTTTCCCTTATCAAGAAACTCCTATTTATCTTTGACAACAAAAGTCACTTAATAATATTATCAGATTTACTTTAGCTTTTGTGTTGGTTATGTTAATGAAAGATCAGACAATGTCACTAATATCAGAATTGGTTATAAAGCTGGACATGGTACCATCTCTATGAGGACAGTTAACATCAGAGAAATCAGCTTACAGATCTCACTGTAATGTACAGGGGCGTAGCACCAGATTTTGACTCTGGACACAGTAGTTTGTGTAGAGGCCTGTCCCTTATCCCAAGAAAATTACCAAAAATAATATTTTTGTATTTCTTGTTGAGGTTGTTTGTTATGCATTTAGGGGGTTAAACAACTGATAATCTATAAGGTACATCTGCTTTTAATCATTTGTAATTTAGGAAGGATTCGATTTTAACTTAGTCTGTGCCCAAAACAATGTTAGTAAAGGGAAATTCAGTTAAAATGAAATGAAATGCAACTCAAACAGGGCTGAGGCTGGCTTTGTTGTGTTATGTCAGCACAAACACTGCCTGTTACATTATCTATTTCTTGAAAAAAAAATGCCTATTAGCTACATTTAATCAAATTCCCAGGCTTGGCACAAACTCCTGGTTTCTCAAGGTTGCCTCTCTCTCTCTCTCTCTCTCTCTGTCTCTCTCTCTCTTAATGGACTTTCCGCATGCCATTTTTAGATGTTTAAATGTTAAATGTAAAAAATGGAGATGTGTATGTGTGAAATAGATTTACTTTCTGTCACGTCCATGGCCGCCAAAGGGCGCCAGAAACGCCTTGTGGGAGGACTTCAGGGCCACACTACATCTCCCACAGGGCCTAGCATATCGGTCGCACCTGTCAGCGGCCATTTTTGATGAGCTCATTTGGCCGCACTGAGGAGTATAAAAGAGGCTCGTTCTCACTCCTCAGTGCAGATCAACGAACATACATCAGCCTCCACGTCAGTCTGTGCCACGATTCTCCACGCCTTGTATTTCTAAAGCTAAGTATCTAGTCTTCCGTCTAGTAGCTAGTCTATCTAGCTACTTCCTGCTTGCACCCATTTTTGATTCTCGTCCAGTACGAACTGTTTTTCACTCTGCATGGCCCGTTGACGTACCAGCAGAAAGTGTGGGTGGTTATCAGCCTGCTCAGCAGCAAGGCCCTCCAGTGGGCTATAGCCCTCTGGCACCACACAGTTGAGGACACCCGATCGTATACCCTTTTCCTTGATCAGTTTCACCAGGTATTTCATCACAGCACTAATGGCCAGTGCGCCTGAGTGCGACTCCTCTCTCTGTTGCAGGGTGATCGGAGGGCAACTGACTATGCACTCAAGTTCCGGACCCTGGCGGCAGAGAGCGGATGGAATGAGGCAGTGCTCATGGTAACCTTTCAGAAGTGCCTTAACGTGAGAGTTCAAAGAGAGTTAGCGTGCTGAGACATGGACATGTCCCTCAACGCTCTCATCACCACAGCCATAGCTATGCAACCAGCCTGTCAGTGCCTTGACAGAGGACCGTCCAGAGGAGCCAGAGCCCATGGACCAGGGACCCCTTCGTCTGTCTGCCCAGGAGAGAAGGAGAAGAGCCACGATCCATCTCTGCTACTACTGTGGGGGAACTGGTCACGTCATTGCCTATCATGTCCTATCAGGCCTTCTTCTGCTACTCGCACCGGGGGTGATTCTAGAAATGACACCCCAGTGCATGTGGTGAGTAGCGTTGTTTCTCGAGCACCCAGTGAGTGATTATAGAGGCCTCAATAAAGTCACGGTCTGGTATCTGTACCGCCTTCCACTCATCCCCCCCGCCCTCGAGCAGTTGCGTGGAGCTAAGGTATTCACCAAGAAGTGTTTAGGGATCTGCTAGGTAAATGTGTCATCATATACACTGATGACATTCTGGTCTATTCTCCTAACCTGTCCTCTCATGTCCAGCAGGTCTGTGAAGTCCTCTACCGCCTCCTGGAGAACAGTATGTAAAAAGGGAGAAATGTCAGTTCCACCAGCCCCGGGTCGAGTTTCTGGGCTACAATATAGGACCTAACAGGTTGGCCATGAACTGTCAGAAGGTGGAGGCGATTACCCAGTGAAAGCCTCCTACATCGGTAAGAGAATTCCGCCAGTTCCTAGGCCTTCCAATGCCTCAAAGAGGCATTCACTTCTGCCCCGATCCTGAAACTACTGGACCCAGATCTGCCTTTCATCGTGGAGGTCAACACCTCTTGTTAGTTTACGCAGTTTACGCAGCTCCCTCATCTCACGGGCTCACGTCATGCCCGGGACAGGCCACTCTGGAACAAGGCAGACCACCAAGCTGATCTAGTCAAAGTACTGGTGGCCCAGCATGTCCTGAAATGTTCAGGACTTTGTTTAGTCATGTTCAGTGTGTGCTCAGGTGAAGGCCTTCCATTCCTCCACAAGCATCAGCAAACTAAGCCCCAGGTACATTTCTCTACATTCTACATTTACGGCATTTGGCAGACACCTTTATCCAGAGTGACTTACATTTATCTCATTTATACAATTGAGCAGTTGAGGGTTAAGGGCCTTGCTCAAGGGCCCAACAGCTTGGTGGTGATAGGACTTGAACCCCCAACCTTCTATTCAGTAACCCAACACCTTAACCATGGAGCCTCAGGAGGAAGTTGATGTTAGTTATACTTATAATTAGTATAAGGTCCAGATGCCAGCTCACAGCAGAATGTACCCAATGTTCCACGTGAGTGCCCTTAAGCCAGTTTAGGCCAGTCTACTGAACCAGGAAGAAGCTACGATCCCGTCCCATGAACCAGACCCATCAAGTCAGGGAGATATGTTCACGGACAGGGAGATCCTCGACTCCAGGAGACGAGCAGGGGGTCTCCAAAACCTGGTATCCTGGAAGGTGTATGACTCAGGGGAGAATTCCTGGGTCACCGCAGGCAACAGCAGTCTGCCTGCCCTCACCCCGTCACCTTTGTGCATCTTCTGAGCTTTGGACTTTATTTGTGTTCTAGTTACTCCCTGTTCTCCCTTTGTTTTTTGGACTGTGTTTTGGACTTGTGTTTTTATGAACTCTGGGTTTATGCATCCTTCATCAATAAACTGACTGCTCTTGACTCTGCTCAGTGTGGGATCATTACAATTTCTAGATTAATTCTATATCATGAACAAATAAAAATGGTAAGAAAAAAATGGAGTAAAAAAGCTAATTATGTTATTATTAGTCTTTCCCTAATCAAGAAACTCCTATTTACCTTTGACAACAAGAATCACCTAATAATATTTATCATTTTCTTAACTTTTGTGTTTGTTACATTCCAGAAAGATCAGAAAAGTTCACTGAACACGTTGTCAGAATCTGTTATAAAGCTGGACATGGTACCGGCTCTATGAGGACCGATAACATCAGAAAAATCAGCTTATTGACCTCAGTGTAATGTACCACTAGTACTGGCATGTTATTATCTGGTAGTGTAGAGTTCTGCAACTCTTTATTTTCTATAATAAAATGCACTTGTGTGCTGATGTGGTGTCCTGTCCTCTGATTTCTGTGTGTGAGAGAAACACACTGAAGTTTCTGTTAGATGGTAAACTAGCTGTATTATGAATGTGTGTGTTCAGATCAGTGTTCTGATATTTCAGCATTTCTCTTCCAGGTTGTGTGTGTGTGATCTGACAGAGGAAAGCTGTAGATTTCTGTCCTCAGTTCTCAGCTCAAACTCCTCCAGTCTGAGAAAACTGGACCTAAGTGACAATAACCTGCAGGATTCAGGAGTGAAGCTGCTCTCTGCTGGACTGGAGAATCCACACTGTACACTGGAGAAACTGAGGTATGCACACACACAGACACACACACACACCATATACATAACACTGAACAATGTTTTTGTAACCTTTCCATGTCGCATTTTTAGATGTTTAAATATTTGAAAAACTGAGAATTTGTGTGAATTTGATTAACTTTCTATGTTCTATATCATATCAATTCTATATCATGAGTAAATAAAAACAGTAACAGTGCTTTAATCTGTGTCTGTAACTGTTTCACTTTAAATTTATACCTTTATTTAACTCCTAAACCAGACGTCCTGTGGAACTTTATGGAAAGCTGTCTGTAAGGATCCCACACAGGCTGGAGTCAAGTGCAGATAATATGGTTTAATGTAACACAGGCAGGTAAACAGAATAAACAGTCCCAAAAGCCAGCACTGACAAAAAGCAGTTGAAAAAATACAAATAAAGGCAGAGTTCTAAACAAGGTGTAGAAAACACAATGAAAGCCAATGGCACAGAGCATGGTAACAACGAGGTGGAAGACTCTAATGATTTAACAAGGTTAAATCAAGAAAAGAATATTGCCCATCTGGCCTGGTGAGAATTTAAATGTTTGGCTGCCTTGATGTACTCCAAATATTTGTGGTCAGTAAAAATAGTCACCGGATGTTCAGCCCCTTATAACCAGTGCCTCCACTCTTCCAGGGTGAGTTTAATGGCCAAAGGTTCGCAGTCTCCAACATGATAATTTTGCTCAGTAGGAGTAAGCTTCTGTGCAAAATATGCTACAGGTGGAGCTTGGTTGGCTGACTTTGTTGTTGAGAAAGAATGGCCCCCACCCTGGCCCAATGTGGTACCTGAGAAACTTGACTTGGGGCTGATGAAACTGGCAGTTTTATCTTTTGACAAATAATTGTTGCTGTCTCAGTCAAGATGAGGGGATGCAGGTCCATGTCAACATCACGGCAAGCCAGCTCCCTCTGGACAACCATGCTGAGCCCACTGCGAAACGTTGGCCTTGAGAGCAGCTTTGTTCCACCCACTCTCTGCAGCTAGAAATTCAAGGGCATAGTCAACTGCTCTCCAATTTCCCTGGGAAACAGAAAGGAGTCGCTCTACTTTGACCATGAAAATGGTCACGAAACGAGTATAAGAATGGGTCTCCTCACCTGAGTGGTGCCATAACGCAGTAGCCCACTGAAGGACCTGGCTGCTGAGCAGACTGATAACTATGGGGACCTTTTGCTTGTCTGTGAGTTCGCCATTTAACACAAAAAGCAGGTCGCATTGGATATGAAATCCTTTACACCCTTCAGGTTTGCCACCATATCGCTCGGGGTAAGGCACCCACAAAGCGGGTCACATGTGTGGGAGCTGCTTCCACGTGCTGTCGAGTCACAGACAGATTAAGGATAGTCTGGGCCCCTGGGCAAAGAGTTGCCCAGTGAGAATAGATCAAAATATCATGACTGTAAGCAATGATGCATTTACCCAACATACGATGGAAAATGTTGAATATGTTGGAAAGGTTGAAAGACAATTGGCCTTGCAAGGCTGTATGACATAACCAAATATTTGTAATGGCTAATGGATGGTAATGGATATCTTAACTGGAACTAAGAAATCATTGTGGACCAAAGGAGCATCGCTACTCACCATGTGCACAAGGGCATGGTTCTGAGGACCACCCCTGGTGCATGAAGTAGCGGAAGGCCCGGTTGGGCAATTGGTGACGACATGGGAACCTTCTCCGCAGTAATAGCATAGACGAAGCACTACTCTTTGCTTCTTTTCTTGGTTGGACAAACATAGCAGTCCCAGGGTCATAGGTCCCAGCTCCTCCTTCTCTCATCTCGGAGGGAGGCTGACTGGTCGGCTCTATAGGAGGTTGTCCAGGGAGATGGCAGTCGAGATGAGGGGATGCAGGTCCATGTCAACATCACAGCAACCCAGCTCCCTCTGGACATCCATGCTGAGCCCACTGCGAAAAGTTGATCTTGAGAGCAGCTTCATTCCACTCGCTCTCTGCAGCTAGAAATTCAAGGGTATAGTCAACTGCTCTTCGATTTCCCTGGGAAACAGAAAGGAGTCGCTCTCAGGCACTCTGGCCATCAGGGCTATAGTCAAATACTTGGTGAAAAAGGTCAATGAAACGAGTATAAGAATGGGTCTCCTCACCTGAGTGGTGCCATAACGCAGTAGCCCACTGAAGGACCCGGCCGATTAGCAGAATGATAACTATGGCGACCTTTTGCTGCTCTGTGAGTTCAGCATTTAACATGAAATGCTGGTCGCATTGGAGAAGAAATCCTATACACCCTTCTGGTTTGCCACTTTATCGCTCGGGTAAGGCACCAAACGTGGGTCACATGTGTGGGAGCTGCTTCCATGCGCTGTGGAGTCACAGACAGATTAAGGATAGTCTGGGCCCCTGGGCAAATAGTGCCCCCCATTAAACAACCTGTCAATAACTAACCCTAACACAAGAATCTTCTTTAGAAAGAAAGTTTCTTACTACACTTCTTTCTTGCAAAGTCATCCATTAATTCATCAAAATTAAGCTGTCTGGACAAATCTGATTCAAAGGCATGTGACAGTAAGTTCAGGCGGTTTTGGTGCATACAAGCCAGTTTGGAGAATGAACACTCCCCTTTACAATTTATGATAGGCACAGTCAAAAAAGTCTAAGTGCTATGTAGACATTTGGAAAGGTTGACTGTAAATTCAAATTTATCATGGTTTTGAGCATTTTACTAGGACATTTTTCTTTTTTTGTTATGAATGATTTGTATTGTATCAATTCCTCTGCCAGGCTCATATTCAGATCTGAAGGATATGCTGCAGTGAGTGAGTTAGCCTTTAAAGTGAGCTCACTGTTGGACATATTGTCAGGCATGAAAAGAACATGAAATAGCTCAGTTAAGTGTGTGTATGCATTCAAATGGTGGTTGAGACAGGACACAAGTTTGTCAATGACAACATTGAAAGTTTCGATCCTTTCGGTCCTTTGTGTTAAATGCTACACCTGGCTCTGCACTATTATCCTACATAATTTTGCGCTTTTTTGTACACTGGAGGTCATGCCTGTACTCTTGGGAGCCAGTAGTGGTGACATTTAAAGCTGCCCCTTCAAATGCCACATAGTTATCTCTCTGTGCTGCCACAAAGTCTCGTAAAAGACAAGAGAAATTGTGTAGCTGTACATATGTCAATATCATGCTTCTGCAGCTGCAGGCTTGTAGCTTGGAACCTCTGTAGTATTGTGTCCCAGAAGTATGCCATGAAGGCTATCTCCAATGTGTCCATTTGTCAGAGAGTGCAGAGGTTTCACTTCGAATTACACATTTCTCCTCCATATCTTTAGACATATCATTAAATGCCTCTCTCAGTTGTGCATAATATTTCCAAAGAGCCTTAGTTGACTCAGCTCGTGTGCCACATTGAGTACCTGACAGTCATTTCAGTGTGAGTTTGATATCAATATCATGGAAAATTTTTCCCACCTGTGTGTAGATGATGCACAATATGTGTACGTATATTACGTATATTATTAAGTCAAAAAAATGTCCAGCTTCTGGGCTACTGTCAACAGCATTGACACCAACTAAATTAAGTCAATGTGCTGCACAGGGGACATAACAAATTAAAGGGTTTCTTTGTTTAAGATGAGCTTGGGCTCCATTGTACTTTCCCGACATGTTACTTGCATTATCATATGACTGGTCCAAACAGTTGGTCCCAACAAAGTCTAGGCCAAGATTCTCCACCATAGCAACGACACGCTCTGCCAAACTGTCCCCACTATGGTTTTCAATAGGCTCAAAAGCTAGAAAACGCTCAACTAAATGTCCGTCATTATTAACAAACCTGAAAACAAAAAGTAAGGTTCACATGAGCAAGGTCTGGAGTGGAGTCAGCTATAACACAGAAGTATTTTGATTCTTTGATCTCATTAACAATTGCCTGCTTTGTTCTCTGTCCCATCAAATGGATAAATTATTCACACACTGTCGATGATAAGTAGGACACAGAACCTTCTCCCTTACCTCCAATCTTTTGGAGGTGCTCAGCTAGGAAGGGGTTAAATTTGGCTAAGAGTTCTATGATGCTCAAAAAATTACCATTGTGGGCTGATCCTAATAGCTCATCATCTCCCCTGAAAGCAAGTCCCCTCTCCCCCAAAAACTGGATGACTGCAACAACTCTTTTCAAAACTTCCCGCCAGTATTGTCTTTCTGCATCAATTTGTTTGACAACATCAGAATCAATTGTTGCTGTGCCTCTGGAGTGATTATATAATGCTAGCATGCAAGCCCTATGCTCCACACTCCCCTCATGCTCACCAATCCGCTCTGAATGTTTCCAGTCTAAAAATCCATGAACAAAAGTGTTGTTCTGACTGGAAAACAGTTTGCTAGTAAAGCAATACACACAGCCAGTTGAAGGAGAGTAAAGTAACCACTGCCTAGTCACAGTTTGCCCGTTGGGTAGAGAGCAACTGAGTAGAGCATTTGTAAAGCTCCTACTGGTACCCCCAATGCCTCCATCCCTGACTGAGGCTGGGTACTTAGCACTTCTGATTTATCTGTATTATCCCCCTGTCAGGGTCTCCCAAGGCAAACAGGTCCAAGGTGACGGGCCCGACTAAGAGTAGTGAGAGAACTGACAAAAGGACCTGCAACACCGCCTGGTACAGCGCAGCTGGGGCCCCACCCTGGAGCCAGGCCCAGGGTCGGGGCTATGGAGTGAGCGCCTCGTGGCCGGGCCTTTGCCCATGGGGCCCAGCCGGGCTCAGCCCGAAAAGGCAACGTGGGCTAAATTTCCTGTGGACCCACCACCCGCAGAGAAAACCATTGGGGATGGGTGCTATGTGGATTGGGTGGTGGTCGAAGGCGGGGTCCTCGGTGGCCCGATCCCTGGACACCGGCTAGCTGTTGGGATGTGGAATGTCTCCTTGCTGGGGGGGAAGGAGCCTGAGCTTGTGCGGGAGATTGAGAGGTACCGGCTAGAGATAGTCGAGCTCACCTCCACAGACAGCTTGGGCTCTGGAACCCAACTCCTTGAGAAGGGCTGGACCCTCCACTACTCTGGATTTGCCCAGGGTGACAGACGACGGGCTGGTGTGGGCTTGCTTATACCTCCCCAGCTCAGCTGCCTCGTGCTGGAGTTTACCCCACTGAATGAGAGGGTGGGGCCTCTCTGCGCCTTCGGGTAGGAGGGAGGGCTCTGACTGTTGTTTGTGCCCACGGGCCAAATGGCAGTTCAGAGTATCCAACCTTTTTGGGGTACTTGGGAGGGGTACTGGAAAGTGCCCCAACTGGGGACTCTATTGTTCTACTGGGGGACTTCAACATCCATGTGGGAAATGACAATGACACCTGGAGGGGGTGATTGGGAGGAACAGCCTCCCCGATCTGAACCAGAGTGGAGTTTTGTTATTGCTACACTATTCTACACATTCTACACTAGTTACAGATTGTCCATAACAAACACCATGTTTGAGCATAGGGGTGTCCATAAGTGCACGTGGCACCAGGACACCCTAGGCTGGAGATCGATGATAGACTTTGTTGTGGTCTCATCTGATCTCTGGACCTGGTGGTAAGCTGGATCCGCTGACAGAGGGGCAGGCCAGAGAGACCTGGCAGGCCTAAACATATTGTTCAGGTCTGCTGGGAACATCTGGCTGAGCCCTCTGCCAGGGAGGTTTTCAACTCCCACCTCCGGGAGAACTTCTCACAGCTAGCAGGGGAAGCTGGGGACATTGAGTCCAAGTGGACCATGTTCTCAGCCTCCATTGTCTATGCGGCCGTTTGGAGCTGTGGACAGAAGGTCACCGGTACCTGCCATGGTGGCAATCCCCGAACCCGGTGGTGGACACTGGAAGTAAGGGATGCTGTCAAGCTGAAAAGAAGACCTATCAGGCCAGGTTGGCCTCTGGGTCTTCAGAGGCACCCGGCGGGTACCGGGAGGCCAAGCATGCTCGGGCAGTTGCGGAGGCAAAAACCAGGAACTGGCAGGAGTTCGGGGAGGCCATGGAGAAGGACTATCAGTCGGCCTCAAAGCGATTCTGGCAAACCATCTGGCTCCTCGGAAGAGGGAAGCAGTAAACTGCCAACACTGTTTACAGTGCGAGTGGGGAGCTGTTGACCTCAACCGTGGATATCGTTGGGCGGTGTATAGGAATACTTCGAGGATCTCATCAATCCTCAATTGGACAGTGTCCAACAAGGAAGGTGAGGCTGAGGACTCGGAGGTGGACTCGCCCATCACCCAAGCCGAAGTCACTGAGGTGGTCTGCAAGCTCCTCGGTGGTGGGGCCCCGGGGATGGATGAGAGCCATCCGGAGTATCTCAAGTCTCTACATGTTGTTGGGCTGTCTTGGTTGACACGCCTTAGCAACATTAAGTGGCAGTTGGGGACAGTGGCCCTGGAGTGGCAGACCGGTGTGGTGGTCCCCTTTCTAAGCAGGGGGACCAGAGAGTGTGTTCCAACTACAGGGGAATCACACTTCTCAGCCTCCCTGGGAAAGTCTACACCAGGGTACTGGAGAGGAGAATTCGGCCTCTACATCGAGAGGAACCTGTTGAGGTGGCTTGGACATTTTTTTCGGATGCCCCCTGGACACCTCCCTGGGGAGGTGTTCCAGGCACGCCCCACCAGGAGGAGACCTCTGGGAAGACCCAGGACATACTGGAGGGACTATGTCTCTCGGGCCAGAAGTTGAAGTCAGAGCAGTGCCACAACGCCTCATCCATTTTCATAAGGGACACAAAAGCATGGCTAGGGCCCAAAGGCATGGCTAGGGCCCCCAAGAGGCCCTGGGGTCAAAGTTCCTAATAGTCAGAGGATCCTTAAAATGGAGGGTCCTCAGAAATAAAAATATATGGGTTAAACAATGAAACTGAAACACCTGTCATTTTAGTGTGGGAGGTTTCATGGCTAAATTGGACCAGCCTGGTGGCCAATC